>JAVIWB010004326.1:0-56878 GCA_031893035.1 Dermolepida albohirtum | reverse complement strand
AACAGAATTTACTGCACTTTCAGTATTAACAGACAACTTCTCCATTCGTTCGTACACTGGTACATATGTATATCCTTATTATTTCAAAACAAAACATATCAGTGTAAAGCGTATTGAAACCAGTAGTCTAGTCAAGAAAAACTACCAACATCGAAGGCTAATATCTATGATGTGTGTAAAACGGTCACATAATTAAGGCGTCAATAAAAGCCTGCGTGAAAAATATGCCGAATAATAAGAACAACGGGTGGAATTTCAAATTCTTAGTAATTCTTTAGGAAGCATTTCTTTGTATTATTCACAATAAATATTTTTCGTGAAACTATTTTGTTTTACTATATGAAAAGCATTGTATTTGCCGGTGCATCCGAACTGGGTAGGTTTTAAAACCTGTGACCGAGTTGGGTACGAAATATTTTTATCTACCTGCTAACTTTTAAACTTTGTTCGAATTGGGTAGAAAGTGAAAGTAAAGAAATTATTATTTTAAAGTTTATTAGATTCCAAAATATGTATATAAAACAATTTAATTTAACAGAACAATACTACCAAACTTATAACTACAACATTTTATAAATATTGATATATTTTTATTTCGATATTGAACAATTTTTGAGCTAATAAACTCCTGTTTGTTTATAACCTCTTTACGGATAATTCGATTTTGATGGAAGTATCGGTCTGGATATTTTTCAAAGTTTCCAAGAAAATGTAAATATTCAGTTGAGGGGAAGAAGAATTAGCTTTAAATTTTGAATCGAAAGATTCGCACATATGTATTTGTGGTTCTATGTACGCTGGCTGTCTCTGCTGCCCAGACTGCAGGTGGAAATGTCGCGGTTTCTTCGATGTATGTTTCCAATAGATAATCGGCGAAATTGTCAACTCTGTTGTCATTGGGTTTATCACTCATGAAATCTTTTACAAATGAGTCGCATTCATCTTTCGGAGCAAGAAATGTTAAGCCAAATATGTGTCTTAACCATATTCCTATTTCACTATTTAGGTTTTTATTCTCGATGGTCAATCCTAAACTTTGTATACGCCACCACGATTGTGCTAGATGGAATCGACAACCGACGATGCTGACATCCGGAAAAACATAATTTAAACTGGAGTGTATACCCTTTTCAAAGTCTATTACAATATTTAGTAGATGTAAGGTCCAAATCTGAGCATTGTTTTTTCGATAATTGAAACACTTTTCTGTATGTCGATTTATGCTTGTTTGCCAAAAGATAAAATACACAGGTACATATGTATTCTTAGCGAAAGCCTGTTTCGTAAACATTTGAAGGAGATATTGTTAACAATTTACATTTTCTCCCCAGTTCGGTCAGGACCTAAATGGTTTACAATTATCTTTTTATTTCTAGAAATTTTATACCCAGTTCGGATAGCTCCGTATTTGCAGGTGGCTCCCAATTTTAGCCGGGGACTGTATTTTTAAAATCTTTTTTTCCCTTTCAATTCTTGCGTGCAACTCCATTTCAACATCTTTGTATAATTTTAATTAACGCCATCTTTTATCAAATGATATATAAACACAGCCGTTTTGAATTCTTTAACGTTTTTAATTATAGAATATACAGCACTTTTGCTACTCGATATTATTTTGATCTGTATATATAATAATTTACATAAAATTTTAATTAACTACTTGTTACATAATATACATATGTACGTAGTGCAGAAATTTTGAAAAAATTTCTGTTCTCCGAACCCATGATCTTATTCTCTCCGAGAATGTTCTATCACCATTAGACGACTTAGGTGGTGAATTTGAGTCCTTCTAATATGCCATAAATTGCATTAGGGAAACAATTATTAAATGAACAATCCGCGATAAACTGAAAAATTCTAATTTTAACGCTTTTGACATCGTGTATTGCAGAAATTTTTGAAAGAAAGGAAGAGAATAAGATCGCTAGTTTGAATCCCGCGCAAAATTTCTCAAAAATTTTTACATTACATATACGATGTAAAAAGCGAATAAAATTAGAATTTTTCAGTTTAGCATCGTTAAAGCTTTAATTATATGCAATAATTTACATATTTTGTTTATAATTATTACTGCGTTTAGAATAAAGCGTAACGATTTGTTAAACAAATTTTCATTTGATACTTTTACTATTCTGGAGTTTTCGGGAATATTATTGTCTAACTCAAATGGTATTGTACTTTCCCCTTAACTAGTTCACCATCTTATGAATTAAGTATATTATATATAAAGAAAAGAATTTGTCCCGAGTATCACAGAATGATATAATATTACGGCGTCCGACGGGTTAAAATTCTTCTTTTGTTACGTTATTTATATAAATTTTTTGGATTTGCGCATAGTGATGACGAACTACGCACTGTGGTTCCGCGTTGTAAGAGAAACGGTCATAATTAGTAAACGTTGTGATACAACAAAGGCTCTAACACATGGTGAGCTTTTTCTGCATCCGTCCCATAATTTTTTAACCAGAGGTCAAACAAGTGCATTCTACTAAATGAACGCTTGTGAACATTGCCCGAAATAAATGATGAAGGATATAATTGCAAATGTTGCATTTTAGTCAGTTTATAGACACAGTCTACGGGTGCTCTACGACGGCGTCGAAGTCATATAGAAAACGTGGAGGACATTTATCGACGACAATACATTATGATTTTCATACTAGAGATTGTAAATTTTATATTTATATATATTGTAAACAATGAATCGCCAGAGAAAATAATTAAAAGTATCAGAAAAGAAGAAATGCATGAAAAAATTCAAATATTATTATTCATGTTCGAAGCAGTCACATTACTTAAATATTATGAAATATTATAATTAAAAACGTAAATAAGAATAGAGTACATACGTCCTTCCTGTAAATATTTTACACAACAATCAACAAAACAAACACTTCCGGGAAATTCAGGGGGTAATTAGGGTTGTTATTGAGTCATAAAAATAACACGATTGCGTTCTACCGATATGTGGTCACTTCGAATGCCGAAATGCAAATGATGGACCCATTTCACGGGGTTATTTTTTATTCCTGCAGTAAATAGGGATAGTAGTGAGGTATCAGACATAATTGCATGCAAGAATATTAACGTAACTATTTTGGAATTATGACCCACAGTGCTACGTGTCGATATATGCCTTCACACGCGCCTACAAGTTGAAACCTTTCTTGAACGCTCCTGACTAAATTACATTTTTCTCGCTAGTTACATAGTTGTATTTGTTACTTTTAACATATTTTTGGTCTTTTTACATTTCTGTTAAAAACAATCAAATTGGAACTTATTTTTATATGATTTTTACTTTATTGTATAATTGCATAGAATTAGACCTTCTTAGCAGTATTATTATTATTATTACCTTACCATGCTTTATTGAATACCACAAATTATCGATTACAGATTTATGATCGAACGAATATAAATTCTTTAAATTATCTACTTATTCTCAAAATATAGGTAATTCATTTTATAACTAGATTAGAAAGAAATGTCGTTCAACCTTCAGATTGTATGTTAAAATTTAGTAGTGTTATTGTGTCGTCTAAAATTCTCTGATGTTAGTGATTTAAAGAAGATCAAAACTTGATAGTAGAGTATACTAGTGTAAACATATTGAATAGTCTTAATGTAGTAAACTAAATACGTCAATTATTATTTTACATTTAATGAAGTGTCACATAAATAATACACAAAAAAAACATATTTATCCTCTTTAAAATAGACGTCAATCATTAGATAATTTGGAAATGTATTAAAAATATACAAATTTAAATATAAAGAGGAGCAATAATTTTGAAAATTTATCTCGAATATTATAGAGAATATGAATGGCCTCTAAATCTTCTTATTCCTGATTGCTAAAATGTAATAGCCAAAATAAACTTGGGATTGCGATCTGGAAAGCCAACTGTTTAACGAAATGTAACCAAGAAGTCAAGCAACTTTTTTGCTATCAAAACATTGAGATACTACTGGTATTACAGATACATTTTGCATATAAAAGTTACATGTAAATATCTAAATACGCAATATACGGTACGTAACATCCAAATGAAACAATATATGGGGCAGAGCTGTGATAATTAAAAATAGCATTAAACATCATGAATTTCATAAATTTCAATAAATTTCTTTGCAGTTTAAAAATGTTGCAATTAATGATAGGGCCGACAAGTAAGCACCTCGGCAACATATTATTAATCTAAGCCAAAAATTAAAAAAGAAACGTTTGCTGAATTCTTCAGCAGTTTCGAGTATAGATTTACAACGGGTGGCATCTACAATGCCAAACACTTACTATGGGGATCGAGATTAATCACATCTAAAGGACGAGAACTCCAACAGACAGTAACAGCTCATAAATTACGAATTCTCTAAACTAGCGGACTAAGACATTGGGCCTTTGAGCCAAACAAAATTCTTGACTTAGTAGATTTCTGCATAAGCAAAGGCACCGTTAACATTATTTTGAAATAAAATCATACTTTGAATTATTTTCTGGTCATTCGCTGATAAACGTTACTTTTAGTGCACAGTTGATTTTAAAGTTTGCCTCTTAAGCTATACCATAAGTCAACAAGCTGGGAAACTTTCCAACAAACAAGCTATGAACACTCATAACTGAAGACCCCAGAAGATTTGTAAATCAAAGTGGCAAACACTTCAACAATATTGATCAAAAAGCTGTCTGGTTTGCAAGTCTTTAAATTTACTTAGGTTTGATGAAAGAGGGTTATCTTAGAGAAATTTAAGACATGATGCTTACGAAAAGTAACTAAGAAAACGTTGACAAAAAACTCGAATTCGATATAAACGTAAATTGAATCAATCAAGTAATGAGTTAAAATTAGTGGTTAGTGGAACCAGAAACCGAAAGATGTAAACATACCTATCTGGTCTCTCAAATATAAATGCTGATGACTAATTCTTTGGAAAGTCACGGAAAATTTAAACAGCCTCAAAAATCAATACAAAATAACGGAATGAACGGCAAGTAACAACAGTAAGAAAACGCAGGTATTTATTAAGCACTTCAGATATTTAGACCATTTTCAGCATGTATGTCATCTTAGGAAGAAAAACGAAGAACCTCTCCAACATTTCTTACAAGCAACTCACCACGACCTAACTTGCCCTTGAAAAAGTTTAAAGGGTTATGATCTATGATAAGCGTCAATATGCTCCAGGAATTGACAAGGATCTTTCTCTTATTACAATGGCCTGTAATGCAATTCTCAAACTCGGCCAAGTTCCTTCCCAATGAAAAGTGTCTCAAATCAATGCGAAACGCAAATTCGAAAAAGAACTACAGGGAATTACATAGTATCACCCCATCCGCCTTTTGCTAATACTTGCGAAGGTGTTCGAGACACTCTTGATGTCGAGGCTGAAACCTGTACTTGAACAGAAACAGAAAATATGCCTAGTTCGGATTTCGAGAAAAACATTTTGTTACGCAGCCTTTTTGGATGTCAGGCTTTGACACGGTGGGTGACTGTATGAAATCAATAAAAATAATAATATTAATAATAATATTAATAAATTACCATCTAGCAGTCCATAACTTATTATTAGGGCCTTGCTCATTATGCGAGTAAAAATCTTTGGTTGGGTTGACAATACCTTACCACTGAACTATTATCTGTCAGATACCAATTTGTGAAGTGAAGAGCCATCCCGTCGTCGAGTATTCTTACTGGAGGCCATTATTTTGGAATTTTTTCTTACTAACTTGTACATACTGAAATATTGCGAAGACATACGAGGAGGAGTCAAAAAGTTCCCGGAATTTTGTTTTAACTCTTTATTACCACAACATAGGTACACAGTCACTTAATCGCCTTCAAAGTAGGCGCCGTCTGAACACACACACTTGCTCCACCGCTCCTGCCATTGTTGGAAACAACAATGAAAGTCCTGTTGTGGTATCTTCCGAAGTTCAGCCGTCGCGTTGGTTTTGATGTCTTCTACGGTGTCAAAACGATTACATTTGAGGCCCTTTTTGAGCTTGGGGAAGAGCCAGAAATCCAATGGCGCTAAATCCGGTGAGTAGGGAGGCTGCTGGAGGACTGGAATGTTTTTTTCTGCAAGCCCTGTTTGCACAACAATCGACGTGTGGGAGGGAGCATTGTCGTGATGGAGTGACCATCCTTCTTGCCATTTGCCTGGACGTTTTCTTCGAACTGCTTCCCTCACTCTTTTCAAAACTTGCACGTAAGAAGGACCGTTAACCGTTTGTCCAGCTAGTACAAATTCATGGTGCACCACACCTTCGTTGTCGAAAAACGCAATGAGCATCACTTTTGTTTTCGATTTGACATGACGTGATTTCTTTGGTCGAGGAGAGGACGATGTGTGCCATTCTGATGACTGCATCTTGGTTTCCGGGTCGTACGCGTACACCCAAGTCTCGTCACCAGTAACGATTGTCTGCAAGAACATCGGGTTCTCTGTGCTTTTTTCAAAACATTCGGCCGCCGTCAACTTCCGAGTTTCCATCTGATCCGGATTCAGCAAGCGCGGGACAAACTTTGCACTGACACGTTTCATCTTCAAATCATCTGACAGGATTGCGTGTATGGATCCATGAGAGATCCCCGCTTCTTGTGCCAACTCGTCGATGGTCATTCTGCGGTCTGCTTTGATTAATTGTTTCACTCGCTCGACCATTCCTTCATTCCTGGAGGTTGAAGGTCTCCCACTACGACTCTCGTCTTCCAGCGATTCCTGTCCACCCTCAAATCTTGAAAACCACTCGTAAACGGCTGTTTTCTTTAGAGAATCGTCACCGTAAACTATTTGTAAGGCTAACAAAGTCTCTGAAGCACATTTTCACAATCTGCACATGAACTTGATGTTCGCCCGTTGCTCGAACTGCGACATCGCGCCAACTGATCACCACACACTCCTACCTTCCGCTAAACTGCAGTCACACTGCGTGTTCAGACTTGCTCAGACCTGTCAGCGTCATAACTATGCACCATAAGGAATGTACTGTACAAAATTTATTGTGATTGCATCACAACTGCTAACACTACGACACAATTCCGGGAACATTTCGACTTCTCGTCGTACATAGACATGTGACGATATTTCTGTCGTGCGCGACTTGTCCTCGAAACATTATCGCACATATCATATATGATCGAATATAGTAAAATAACTGAAACAACCAACGTGATCTATACACTATATAGTAGTTCATTCTTGTTATTGAGAAAATGACTGATTATAGTTTTTCAGTTAACAGATCGATATGAAGTATCTATTTTCAATTTTCGTTGAGTACGCAATAATTCTCTTTTCACATTTAATTGCAGTGCATTGTTTTCAAATCATTTTCTACAAACTTCTAGTGTTGCAGCTATCACGGTCAAATATTTTCCTCGATTTCTTCTTATCAAAGCAAATGTAGTATCGGACATATGTTATTGCGTTCCCACTAATACTGTCCTGTAGATCGTTAATCATAACAGCGAAAGAAAAGGACCAAGGATGGACTTTGAATGAAATATCCAATATCTTCATTACTTGCTGTAGTCTGCGTGCTATTTCTAGTTATGACAATGTTATGTGTATCATTTTCCGTGATATTTCATCAAACACATTTAACATTTATGAAAGTCAAATATAATGTCTTGAGTTTGAACGCTTACTGGTCTACTTAAAACGTGCAAGTAAATAAAATAGTAGGTAATGTACAATATAAAGCGCAATACATAGGCATGGATCTTATATATAAACATATTAAAGGACCTATTAAAGTATTATCTAAATGCTTAACGAAATAGAAAGAACGTTTCATATCTTTGGATTTTAGTTTAAAATTCTATGTTTATAAACTCACAACAAGAAGAATAAAAATGTTTATAGGATAATATTTAACACAAAATTCCTCATTAGTTATCAAATGAAAAAGATACTACGAAATATTTGTATTCTCGAGTATTATGTTTTGATTGTGTACAATACTCTGTATCACGCACTTATCCTTGGAATTGTATACATACCTGCCATAAATATGGTAACAACTAATAAAGATATAAAAATAAACGAGTAATATTTACGAATACTTAAAGTATATGCATTAAACATTCCAATGTATGAATCGTTTTCTATACACTCATTTTTCTGAATTTTTTCTCTGAACTTCTACATTTTAATACACATTATGCAGTTTCGTAAAACTTTAAAAGATATTGTTATAAAATATGAGTAAATGCATTGATGATATTTCTTACAAATTGATGTATTTCAATATTTACTGCTCGCGTCTAAGAGAAGCTCATAAAACAATAAAGCCTACAATAAATAGCACTCACCAAATTTAGAAACAGTAACAAAACATTTTTCTAATTTAGTTTTCTGTAAAAGACTACCGAAAGTGCAAGACTTATTCATTTGTGAAAGTACTACGACATATGTAATTTGGAGATATTTTCTTCAAAAATAAAAAAAATAAAAATTTTATCGGACATTCTTTATTATCATACAAAAGAGCTATTCTTGACATTTATTTTTTAAAAATTATTTCCTTCAAATGTTGGCCGTAACTGCGCCTAACATGGTCCATTCTTAAGTTGCAATTTTCGATGACGCGTTCCAGTACATTAAGTGAGTAAGTTGGAACCAAATGTCGGTAAGACCATGGGCTTCATCAGGCAGCAAATAGTCCGTTTTTATGGTGCGATAATGGGCATCATTCATAGTTACTTTGCGGTTGTCTTCATATTTGTAGGTGATTCCACTTGCCCATAGACCACACCAAACCGTGGTTTTGTCTAGATGTAATGGCGGTTCTTGAACCTCTTCTAGTTACTTTTCCCTCCAAATATGGCAATTGTGTTTATTAACGTAGCCATTAAGCCAGAAATGGACCTCATCGCTGAACAAAATTTTGGTCGAAAACAGTGAAACTTCTTCAAGTTTTTCAAAAGCCCAAAGACTGAAATGGCGACAATTCAAAAGGTCGGCCTCTTTCGATTCTCTTCTCAAAATACGCTAAGTTGTAGCATACGACAAATCGAGCTGTTGAGATCTACGTCGAATTGATTCTTCATGGCCATCGCGTACACTCTCAGCTACCGTCGGTATATTTTCTTTCTAAGTGCTGGATGTGGTTTATTTGGTCGCCTATTATCCAATAATAAAAACTGTTCTTCAAATTTTTCGATAGAATACCGAATTGTGCGTTCGGTGGGCCGCTTACATAGACCAGAAGTTGGTCTAAGCGCACGAAACACATTTCTCGTGGAACGCTGATTTTTGTAATATAGCTGAATAATTTTTAGAGGCTGTGACAGGCCGAGTCTTCTAATAATAAAATGTCACACAATACTTAACTAAAATAGCGTGAAAGTTTGACGCGACTCGCGCTATATCTGTCAAAAATCGCAATTGAAAAAGGTATATAATAATGAATCATCCACTATATACATTTTGCAAAACATGGAGTACGCACTTGAAATATACACATAAATGCAGTGGTTAAAACCGCCCAGTGTGTAAATTTATTACTATTACCGACAAAAGAAGTAGAAACTTAACAACTTAAATTGTTCATGCTATCGACATAAATAGTCGAAAGCACGGGCACAATCAGTAAGATTAAACATCCAGCGACAGAAACCTATAGGGGAGAGAGAAAGTCTAACAGGATCAAATCGTATGATCTCGGTAGCCAGTTCACATCGCCTCCACGTGAGATGACCATGCCCTCAAATCGTTCGTGCAGAATGTCCAATGTGGCATGAGCTGTGTGGCACGTATCACCGTCCTGTTAAAACCACATGTCGTTGGTGTTCATATCATCCAATTCAGGCCAAAACAAATTAGTAATCATCGACCTATAGCGCTTGTCGTTGAGGGTGATAGCCTAGCCAACGTCGTTCTCAAAGAAATGTGGACTGATGACGCCGCCAGCCCAAAATCCACCCCAAACAGTAACTTTCTTAAAATGCATTGGATGGTCTTGGATCTCATGTGGTTTGGTATAGTCTCAAATTCGACAATTTTGTTTGTTGACGTACCCATTCTCCAGAAATGGACCTCATCGCTGAAGATGATTTTTTGATGAAAATTAGGGTTAGTTTCCAACTGCGCCAGGGCCCATTTAACGAACACACGTCGTTGTCTATGGTTGTTTACCTTCAGCTCCTGGATCAGTTGAATTTTGTACGGGCGCAGGCTCAAGTCACGACGCAAAATTCACCAAGTTGCGGTCTGTGAAAGGCCGAGTTCTTATGAGCGACGCGAAATTGACTGCCTCGAATTTTCTAGCACACTCTCACGGACAGCGACGATGTTTTCGGCAGACCTTGCGTTTCATTATGTATGGGTGTTGGTTCATTGTTTACTGAATCAGTGGATTTAAATTTATCGACCACACTGCGAATAGGACGATTATGGCGACCGTAAAATGGGCGAAGCGCGCGGGACCTTGCTCGAACAGAACACCCATTTTGATAAAACAATTTTATCAGTTGCACGTGTTGTTGAACGCTATATCCGTCCAAGGTGATTTAGCAAAACAGACTGAATAAATGACAGCCAATTCGATAGATGTAGCTTCAACAATATAGCCTCTATTTACTGTCAAAACCAGGAAGTCCCTATTGGAAGGCCCGTTAGTTTTGTGTTGTATAGTAGCATCTAAATTTCAGCCACTTGCAGTCCTAGTTCAATCCCACAGATATGTGGGTTGAGTGAAAAGTTTCTCAGCGTTAGGATGAGGAAGTGAGTGAAATTTATAATAACCAAAATATTAATGTAAAAGTGTTCTAAAATGAAAATAAGTTGTTTTTATTATAAGCAAAATATGCGCTAACAGTCTATCAAATATATTATTTGAATTTTATTGAGATTTATTACAGTATTTTGTACTTTTATTAAAATATCGATACATTTACAGTACGTGTTAAACATTAGCAAGTATAGTTGCAAAATGTATTTACGTGGATACAACTATATAACAGAAATTTAAAATTTTTAAAAACTATCGCTACTGCTTTATTTTAAAGAATGTTCTACACATACATAATATTCGCTGTTTAATATACACCGTTTATGAACAGAAGGAATTAGAAAGAAGTTGTAACTTATATGAGAACCATAATACAAGGTAATGAGTAACTTGAACAATTATTCTGGTAAGCAGAGACAGGAATCGATGGGAGGCGAAGATGCCTCGCAAAGGTAGACCGTTAACTGCAATGGGTATAAATGACTTTCTAAATCATTTTCCTACGTTAGAATTACGTACATTGTTGTTTTATTTATAATCGCACCTATACAGTTTTCCAGGTAAAGATATACGCTACTGTGATTCCGGAGGTTTGAACAACATTAGTAATGAGAGAGAGAACTATATGTCAATCTCTCAGATAGCAATAAAAGCACTCATATCATTTTAAAAAGTAAAAAACAAATTCTTTGTTATGCAGAAAACGACTTTGTGCATATAAACGGCCATTTTCTACTACACCGTAATGAATGGAACAATTCACTATCGAACAGAGCATTAACTACGACGAAACGATAGTAGACAACGCTTTATTATTGATATATTATTTCATTAATTCCATTTCAGTACATGTACATATGCTCGACTGTGGGATAATACAGGTAATAAAGTACTTCATATAATATATCAGTGCGAGCCAGATAAATTTGTTTTGCAATGACATACTGTACGAGACAGGTACAATTAATTTGTTTAATATGGAAGGACTATCTATGTATATTTGCTTCACGCAAGCGCAATAAATTATTCCTTCCCTTACACTGTATGTAGACAGACATTTGTCTCATAAAACACTTATATTTTTGTACTTCCTGAATTATTTTTTAGTGCGGAAGGTATACTTAATATATATATATATATATATATATATATATATAACTCTCTCTCTCTATATATATATATATATAACTCTCTCTCTCTCTCTCTCTATATATATATATATATATATATATATATATATAAATAGCAGTCCTAAATTAATACTTATACACAGTCTGTCGCAGAGAAAACCGAACTTTTTTAAAACAAATGCAAAAGCTTACTATTTTGGTCTTCGGCTTCAATACAACGTTTTGCACGGTCAATTAACATGTCGAATGAATTTTTAAGTTCATCTGTACAGATGTACTTCAAGATCGTTGTCGGCGGCTTATTTCTGATAAATTCACGCACAAGTTCGATGTTACTTTCCGTAACCACAGATTTTTTTGCACCAGGATGTTCGTCGTCATTTATGTTCGCATGACCGTCTTTAAATCATTTATATTTACCACGCATACACAGTCGTACGTGATCAACACGCATCACCATATACTTGTTTCATAAAATTAAACGTTTCAGTAAAAGATTTACCGAGTTTAAAACAAAACTTGATACTTGCTCTTTGTTGAAAATTCATTTTCGACCAATACCAAATACACACCGTTACTTTATGTACAATTTCGCTGGTGTTAATCATGGAAATGTCATGATATTTTGACAAAATATTGGTGAAAGGTTTACCTTACTGACGCATATAGTTTTTAATAGATGGCGCCACTATTTTAAAAAAGTTCAGTTTTTTCGGCGACAGACTGTGTAAATAACATTTACAACTGACAATTGTGATGTAGCTACATTGAAATTATTTAAAATCCCTGAATATATATGGTTTTCGGTAAAGTTCCGAATAAGAGGTGGAATTATCATTTTCTAATAATCTGCTGTTATTTGCCTATGCATTAAAATAGCATACCATAGTTGGCGGCACTAAACGCAGACGTATAAAGTTCTGTCTGTTGCAGGGTAATACAACAAAATTTGGATCATCCATTTCTGTTGTAATATGAGACGAGCATTATATCATTTGTTGGAAAAAAAGCAATTGTACTCGATCTACTTAATAGAGGTAACGAGTTTATGCAAAATACGCTCTCATGTTCTGCGAAAATGATTTCAAATGCTAAGAACTGGAGAAAAGTGAAAGAAAATCATGGTGGAAAAAGGAAAGCTAGCCTTAGAGAAGACAGAAACATAACTAGTGCAACGAAGAGACCGTTCATAAGTTCAACTGCAATTAAAAGTGAGTTACACCTTTGTATAAGCAACTCTACTATTAGATGTAGATTCATTCAAGGGAAGTTGTGTGCATAAAGGCCTAGGAAGGTACCATTATTAAATAAAAGGCAAATACAAAGTAGATTGTCGTTTGCTCATAAACACATATAATGGGACGAAAACAAGTGGCGTAATGTACTGTGGTCCGATGAATCGAAAATAGTAAAATTCGGAGGTTCAAGCATCATGGTGTGGGGGGCGGTTTCGTGTTATGGAGTAGGCCCTTTACACAAGATAGAAGGCATAATGAATGCTGATGTCTATGTGCAAAGTGTGCTTCTAGCATATGCACAGGAAGAAATGCCACTATGATGGTTGTATATGCAGGATAACGATTCGAAGCATGTTTTTCGTAAAGCAAAAACATGGTTTCGAGATAATAACGTTCGCGTTTTGGGACAGCCGGCACAATCACCAGACTTAAACCCCAATGAAAATTTATGGGCGGAGTTGAAAAAGGGTGTATCTGCTGCTAAACCACAAAATATTGACGACTATGGAGAACATGCCAACCCGAAAGGCAATCAATTTCAGCAGAGACAGTAGGCAATTTGTGAGCTCGTTGCCCCACAGGCGTCAACAGGTGATAAACAACAAAAGTCAAGCAACAAAATATATTAAGTGTTTCAGTCCAATTAACTAAGTAAAAATGACATATGATTAGTATTTTGGCATGACTGTATACAAACCTCATTTAGCCTCAAAATATCTACAATAGCTAGTAAATCATATACAATATCTTTCTAGGAGACTTATCATTCTATTTCTCTCTCAAAATATTGTATAACGTGTGAACAATGATTTCGCCAAAAACATAGGAGCTGAATTTTATAAATTTCAAGGTATTTCAGTAACCTTTCTAATTCCCTTATTCTATACGTGTCATATTATACCATACTTTCAGCTCGTGCTGCTTAAATTTAGTTAATTATTATTCACTAATATTTACTTGAGAACATATTAATTGATTGACTATCATGCCAGTAAGTGTAAAGCACTACTTCATTCTTAATAATTATTACTAAATACAATAACTTATTTCTGGATGTCAAAAAATAAAAGAAATTTGTCCCTTAAGACATAATAACTAACATAACCCACCTTCATTATTATACATAAAAATTAGGAATCTAATGATAAATAACGCCGTCTATTATGAAATGCTTTGAGGCCAATCAAGTTGTGATTTTGTTGTTTTTTGTCAACAGATGCTTGAGAATGCGTGGGAAGTATTTATAGATATAGTCACTAGCCTATTTTGATTGAGATTGTCTCTCAGAAAACTCGAACGAAAACTGAACAGCGCAACTCGTTTATTTAGAGTTGCAAACATATGTCCAATTCGCCTAATGCTGCAAGACCTGTTATTGCAGTAAATAATTTAACTGTTTGACAAATTAATGAATTTATGCGGAAAGCAGGCGAATAATAATTCGTTAATTGACTAGTTTGTTAAAAATAAGTGTTACCAGTCTTTAAGTTAATGTTCACAAGAAGTCGAATATTAAAAATGTTAGCGCACGTAGATGCCGAAAGATTTATCTGGCGAATAAATGAAGAAACGGGTGTAAATTTCGAAAGAATTTACACTACGTTAAATTTAAATAATTTAGTATGCGTAATAAATGTGAATTAATCTTGAATACACCATTATATTCCAGAAAACAACAGGCTAGCATAGAGTGGTACCATTTAAATTCTTTATCTACAAAAAAATATTGATTTTATTTTCGTGAAAGCTGTGTTGATATGTTCTTTGCCATAAGCTAAATAAATAATTTCAAAACCACTCTGTTAACAGAGAAGGTATTGGCTATTGTATTCTGGCATTTCCAAGTTCGAATTCTAGTAGATTTCTTAATCAACCGGAAGTTAATTACACAATACAGAATATTAACTCAATTTCTCCCTAAAGTCAGACTCTAGAAGGAAAAAGTGAGACGAATAAAGACATCTGTTGTGATTGGAAGTGTCAATTGCCATATAGTCCCGGGGATAATAGACCAAGACTATATGGCTTTTCGAAAAAAGAAATATTCGTCATAGCCGGCCGAGGATGTAGTGGTGCGAATTTGGTTATATACGTGATCAAAACAATCTTCTCTAGTGGTATTCTCAAGTTTTCCGAAAGTTGAAGCAAATGTATAATAAAGCAGTAACATTATCTTGGAAGATAAAGTTTGCATCGTTATGTGTTTTTGTTGCTATATAAGAAAGTCTAGATCAAATTAATACTCCCCTTGTAGAAGGAAGTAGCAGACCTTAATTTTAATTCCTTCTTCTGACCTAATAAACAAATATAATGAACAGTAAACAAAACACTAATAAAGGCTTTTTGCAACATTCAGAAGTATATAACATAAACAACAACTTTATTTTATTTTTAAAAACTTCTGTTTATTTGCAACCAGAGAGTATCTATTCATGTAAAAATGGTCAAAGAAGTCAGGATGAAATATTCTTAAATACTAATTTTATGTTTAGTTAGGTATACAAATAATAAATCTACGTAGTTAATTGTTATTTGACCCTAATCAGAGGCTTTAGTGTGTATTTATTGTGATTATTCTTGTTGAGAAAACTGAATTAAAAAAATAATATGTAATTATTTGGTATTTTGATGCATATTTATATTTAATCTTTTGACTCAATGTTTTGTAATTGAGGTTTTCAAATTATTTATTTAGCAATAAATAAATCACATAAAATTCCTTCATAAATTCGAATCATGTGCAAAAATTAATAGGTACTGATTTATTGAAATGTAATAAATTTAAGTTTCAAAATTATTCAGATTTATGGTTATTTACTATCTTAGTTCATATTAGCGAACTCAAATCTAGACATATTTTATGCTATAAAGATATTTGAGCGGAATAATTATTACGATGTGTTTAATTTTGGTATCTAATCAGTAACGTTCAAATTAATATGCGTTAGTAAACATTTGCACCAGTAAATAAAGGAAGATTGTATGTATGTATATATTGTAATGAATTTTAGAATACGGGAGCTGTTCTCTTCCTGTTGAGCTTAAGAAAGTAATACACAATTTTTTGAAAAAACACATTTATTTATAATTTTTGCCTAATCTTTCCGCGTTCGATTATTTAATATTTAGGTGCGTTAATCATTTCTTCGATCCATGTATGTAGAAGGTCAACCTCGTAGCTTATCCAGTA
The DNA here is from genome assembly GCA_031893035.1 of Dermolepida albohirtum. NCBI lineage: Eukaryota > Metazoa > Arthropoda > Insecta > Coleoptera > Scarabaeidae > Dermolepida > Dermolepida albohirtum. The sequence continues at coordinate 40,573 of JAVIWB010004326.1, read as the reverse complement.
CACGTAGAAATACTAGGTTTGGGGCTAGGACGATGAATAACAATTATTTCAATGTTACGGACATTAAAATATTCAACTGTTCACGTAAGAGTGTAAACCCGAGCGTTATCGTAAGCATGATAAGATGCGCGGACATTTCGAGTAACTTGTGTCTACACATTCTTCATTATCAATACGATGGTCCCGAGGCAGTTCAATAAAACTGATTCATTAATCTAATAAAACCACCATGTGTCGACCAACTTTTTTTTAGATTTTTTCTCGAAGAATTCTTGTTAGAGTACACTCATTTTCATAGATTCAGACGGTTGTACACTAGCACCTCATCTAATGTAAGACATCTTTACAGGAGACATAGAACTTGGATATACTGCTTTAGTATAAAAAAAATAACAATTAACATTTTTCCATAAACATTTTTGTTGAAACCGACTTATTTTCAAATATCCAGAGTGCTGATCATTGTTGGTCTTCTGTGTCATAGCAATATATACAAATTCCATTACCTGTAATGATGTACACAAAATGGGTCTATCCATTGACAAAGCGATCTCTGTAGATCTGCACCATCTTATACAGTATTCTTATGGAAATGGAATCAAATTATAGGGAATGGAGCTTTCAAATGTTTGCATAAAATGGTATTAATTACTCTCTCGCCAATCTTTAGGGTTGTTTGAATACTCAGTAACATGCTGATCTTCAATTTTAATAATGTCTACAATAGGACCAATACTTTTCAGTAATAGCAGTTTTTGGCTTAGGAACTAGAACTAGAAGTATAACTATTAACTAGGGAACATGACTTGTCACCAAATGACCGATTGATTTCCTCAAAACAGTCGTTTCTTTGAAAGAAAAAGAATGTAAAAGCAAGGCTTCATACTGCAACAGCCGTTTAATAATATTTATGGAATCCAAAACAAATTACTACGAATGAAAAGAGAAGTCGATTTGCAAAAAGTGTTTTGAAATGCCGTTTGTGGTATTATATATTACATACGTCTTTTTATTTTGGATGAAATATATCTTAGAAAGGAACATATTTGTCGAGATTTAAATGATTTTTACCATATAAACGCCATATAAAAAATAGTTCAATAATTGTACTTCAAAAATTTTCCTACACACAGAAAAAATTAATTTATTTTACTGACCGATTTGTCACATCCAGTAAGGATTACCTACATATCATTAGTACATATTATAAAGACTTATTCCTCTGTGTGTTAGCAAAATTATTTTCGTCAATCCATTGCAAACGAACAAAGAAGCCAATCCATATCCTGTTATACATGCTACTAAATCAATAATGAAGGGTCCATTATTTACTCAAAATCATTACCTAAAAATACTTAATGCAAATTCGTAAAAGCGAATTGATCAAAAGTAAGTAAAAACATGCTTTATTCCTAACTGCACGTTCTCTATTCGGCATTAGAAGAGAATGCAAGCGTTTACTAAAATGTTTTACCCAACTAAAGTTTAACAAAACTTCTACGTTCAATACACAAAAATGAATAGCTAGCGTAAGATAATTTTCGATTGTTACAATTATTGTTTGATCAATAATTCTGTCAAACTGTCAAATAATATGTACATCAAATTTTGGTCTCATCGTAATTTTAATAATTTTCTTTAAAGAGATCTTCAAAATAAGCTTTAACGACAAGATTATTTATCAACTTTTTTTAAACTATTGAAACGCCAGCGAATGAAGATTTTAAATCTCTTTCAAATAAGCCCAAATACATTCAATTCGAACAGGTAATATAGAATACAGGGCAATTTAAATTAGTGAATAATCTCATATCTCCCTCTCTCGAACAATACATAAATGTATTGACCGACAAAGCAAGAACGCTTCTATCTTACAGATCGGAGACTATGTTTCCATTGTATAATAGACAGAAACTTACATCTAGGCTTTATGCCAATTATAGAATGTTAAAAGGAATCATTCTATTATTAATAACACCCTATCAACTACATATGTTTCATCGAATTTCACGAATCGTCAGGTTGATTTGTGTTATTAATGAACGATTCCTTCAGAGAGTATATCATATTTTCTTACAGAAAATAATGAATAATCTCATATCTCCCTCTCTCGACCAATACATAAATGTATTGAACAAAGCAAGAACGCTTCTAAAATCTTGTTTCCAGTGTATAATAGACAGAAACTTACATCTAGGCTTTATGCCAAATAAAGAATGTTAAATAGGAATCATTCTATTATTAATAACACCCTATCAACTACAAATGTTTCATCGAATTTCACGAATTTTGATTTGTGTTATTAATGAACGATTCCTTCAGAGAGTATATCATATCTTTCGATACAGAAAATAATGAATAATCTCATATCTCCCTAAATACATAAATGTATTGACCGACAAAGCAAGAACGCTTCTATCTTACAGATCGGAGACTATGTTTCCAGTGTATAATAGACAGAAACTTACATCTAGGCTTTATGCCAAATAAAGAATGTTAAAAGGAATCATTCTATTATTAATAACACCCTATCAACTATAATTTCATCGAATTTCACGAATCGTCAGGTTGATTTGTGTTATTAATGAACGATTCCTTCAGAGAGTATATCATATCTTTCGATACAGAAAATAATGAATAATCTCATATCTCCCTCTCTCGACCAATAGTCTTTACTAACTGAAAAAAAGAGAAATTATGAATTTCAAAACTAACAAATAACTGTCTTCGAACAAGGGTTTCTTCAGTAGCTCAGAAGGAAATCACCGGACATATTCACCTTGAAGGACTTTAGCTAGTACGAAGTAGACGGATAGAACGTTCGTACATGAGTATGCAATATCTCTGCAACTAATACCTCAATTTATTAAATATTTTCGTAATTAACACAACTGCAAAAATAAACGAGCGCAGTCCATTCACTTTTTTGCTTATTCATGTCCTAGATAACTGTGTTCGAAAGACCAGAGATGCTGAAAATTTCTTTATTTTTAAACTACAATCTTTAAGGACCAGGTCCTCAAATAGGGGCACAGTCTGTCTTCAATAAATTTTATTCCCATCAAACGTTTTTTTTTTGAATACAAAGAAGAATCATTCCGATGCGATTTAAATGTTGTTTAATTTCACATGACGTTCGACTTTCCTTTGTTAGAAACATTATCGCTTAATTATGTTGTTGAATATTTACGTCCAACTAGTATTTGTTCTAATATTATTCACGTACCATTAAATTGCGCAATATGCTGCAATATAATCCTGTTTAAATGTGCATAATCATATTAGATTTAAAACTTGTCATAATTATTATAAATACATGTACTTGCTTTTGTTTTCATATTAATATATATAATATAAATAAACTAACAAAATAAAATAATAATAAACATACGTATGTATTCTGAAGCAATCTGCTGTAAGTATAATTTGGTATATATACAGGTTGGTCAGAAGTTGACGGATAATCGTCAATCCTAATTCAGAAATGTATTGTTGTTGCTCAAAGAAAGTGTAGATTTGGCAACATGGTATAAAACCATCGATAAATCAGTAGGAATAATGTAACAAAATACGAGTTTCATTTAAGTCCAATAAAAATAACAATAATAATGATAATTAACCTAAATGCTGAAACTAGTAACCATTGGTTTGAAGATAAAGCTGTAGCCTTTGTGGAATTAAATTTAGGACGCGTTGCAACATATCTGTAGTACTTAATCATATTGTGGCGTTAATTCTATTTACTCTCTATTTTCAAAAAACTCCTAACAAAAAAGTCAACGGATCCATATCTGATGGTCTTGCAGGCCATTATATTGGTTAATTTCCTACGTTCTACCTATTTGAAAAACATTCGTTCAATCAAGCTCTTGTAATTATTGTATAATGAGCTGGTACAACATCGTGCATTTAATACATGTTGGTTCTAACATTTAATGAAACATTGTCCAAAATTTCGTCCACCACATTTACGTATTCATTTGCTTTTATCTATTCGGTAGAAATATTGGTCCTACAATTTTAAAATCCTTAACCAAACATTCACAGAAAACTTTCTTTGCTGTATAAATTTTCGAATAGCTCTGGGATTTTCATCCGCTCAAAAATGGAAATTTAATTGTTGAAGACACCATCTCTTATGGACATGCATTCGCCATTCCATAAAATAAGTGATAAAATGTTTGCTTCTTGAATGTAGCGTACAAAACATTATTCTTTGCAAATTGTCATTTTCGAATAATGGTTGTACTTTCGTAACATGAAACTGTCTTAAAAGGCTTTGTGTGAGCATTAAAAGAACTGTTGTCTTACTTGGAATGTTCATTTCCTGATGAATAATATCCAAAATTTCTTCCTCAATTTGCATCGTACAACGATGTCTAGTCTGCCTGTATCAAAATGCGCATTTCCATTTAAATACTCAAATACCATATATATGTAAGCGTATTAATTGAAAGTGTATATTACAAATTGTTTAAGTATCAGAAAAACGAGGTAAGTAATGGAAGCGAAAATAATGAATGTAAAATGACAATATCAAAGTTTACAGACATTCTGGGTCAAGGTTATCATATACTTTAAAGCAAAAAAACCAGATGAAGGAATGTTTAATAAGGCAAAATATCGGCATAAAACTATTAATTGTACCCAACGTAGTGTTGCACAACTTTATTTGACAGTACAAAACACGGCTTTCCACAGAAAATTTAACAAAATTTTTTGTCGCCCATTTTTAACATTCATGGTCTTATGTGCCTTAGTGACCGACAATATAATTCTGGATTCACGGTTCCAGAATTAATCATAGTGGCAATTATCCATGAATATCTGACCATTGTATATATACATAGTATGTCTCAGAGAAAACGGAACTAGTTTAAAATAAAAATAGAAGCTTAACTATTTTGCTAAAATTCATTTATTTTATCCAAAGTAGTCGCCTTCGGCTTCAATTCAACGTTTGCACGGTCAATTAACAACGCCTTTTTAATGGCTTGGACATCGATGTCCTTTCATCGGCAAATATAATTTGGGGAATAGATAGAAATCACAGGAGGGCAAATCCGGTGAATATGGTAAATGGTTCGTGGTTAAAATGCCATTTGTAGTTAGAAAATCAGTGATAAGCGTCGAGCGATGTAATGGTACATTGTCATATAACAAACGCCAGCTCTCACTTTCACCATATTGAGGGTGCACACGACGAATACGCGCCAAAAAACGCTTCATAAGATAATATACAGCATTGACTGCTTGAGTAGTTGGTACAAACTCTTTGTGCACTATGCCTTTGGAATCATTAAAACAAATCAACATTGTCTTCACTTTTGACATCTCCAAATAGTTTTTTTCGGTTTTTCTTCGCTTGGATTCTTCCATTCAGAACTTTGACGCTTGGTCTCTAGATCATATTGAAAACACCACGTCTCATTGCCGGTTACAATAGAATACCTGAAGTTTTCGTCCTTTTTTGAGTCTTTAATCAAGCCTGTACAATGTTGAATTCCGAGTAATCTTTGATCATCGGTTAGCTATTGTGATACAAACCTTGCACAAATCTTTCTCCGCCTTAAATGCAGTGTCAAAATGCGATGAATTGAATCTTTGGAAATATTTAATTCCATTTCGACTCATTTCTGACAAATATATACACAAGTTTGATGTTACTTTCCGTAATTACAGATTTTCTTGCACCAGGATGTTCGTCGCCATTTATGTCCGTACGATCGTCTTTAAATCTTTTATACCACCCGCACATACTCGTACGTGATCAACACGCAACATTATACACTTATTTCATCAAACTAAATGTTTCAGTAAACGATTTACCGAGTTTAAAACAGAACTTGTCATTTGCTCTTTGTTGAAAATTCATTTTTCGACTAATGCCAAATACACACTGTTACTTTATGCGCTATTTCTCTGTTTCTAATGATGCAAATGTCATGATATTTTGACATAACATTGGTGAAAGTTCTACCTTGCCAACGCATATTTTTTAAATAAACGGCACCACTAAGAATTACTTAAACTTAAAAAAATCCGTTTTCTCTGCGACAATGTCTCTAATGTCATTGAGTATATAATACACAGTGTGTATTATATACTCAATGACATTAGAAGTGTTACACCTAGAAGGAATAGTTTCCTGGACGTGATTTTTTGGTATTGTGATAAGCTTAAGTCAAGAATGAAACGATCAGATTTCCAAGAAATTTTATTAACATTAATTTGAAAAAAAATCAATAATGTGTTTGGCGACCCCGTAGCTGTAGACACTCCTGTACACGTCTAGGCATCGACAAAATAAGATGGTCGATGTCTGCTTGTGGCACCTCGTTCCAAGCAACTTGAACTTGGTGGATTAGCTGTGCCAGAGTTTGTGGAGGATGGTTCAAATTGGTCAGTCTTCTCCCCATTATGTCCCACACATGTTCGATGGGATTTAAATCCGGTGAACGGGGTGGCCACGGCAAAACATTAACGCCAGCTTCTCGTAGAAAGTCCATAGTACGACGAGCAATCTGTGGACGCGCGTTGTCTTGCTGAAAAAGGACGTGTGGACGGCCATCTAGACAAGGCAATAAAGTGGTTTGTAGGACGTCATCAACATAACGCGCAGCTGTCATACTGCCCCGAATAAACAGAAGAGGTGATCGGCTTCCATATGCAATAGCCCCCCAAACCATTACTCCAACAGTCCTGTGCACATGCCTCTCAACAGCAAATCCAATATCACGTCGCTCTCCACGACGGCGTCTTACCCTCTGACGGCCATCATGCATGCCTAGGCAGAATCGCGATTCGTCGCTGAATACGACATTATGCCATTCTGCTTCCCAATGCTGCCGTTCTCTGCACCAGTCCAAACGTTGACGACGATGTTCTGCAGTCAAAGGAAGGACTAATCGTGGACAGTATGAAGCAAGTCCAAAAGCTCGAATGCGGCGATATAATGTTCGCATACTGACAATGCAACCTTCTACACCAAACCATTGGTCACAGAGTTGGCGCGTAGTAGCAAAACGGTCTCGCAGAGCTAGTAGTCTGAAGTGCCTGTCTTGACGCTCTGCGGTATGCCTCGGTTGACCTGTTGGTCTGTTTCGTGTTCCTCTACCTTCTTCTGTCCACACCCTACACACACGCATTACCGTCATTGCAGTGGAACCAACACGGCGGGCAATTTCGCGGTAGGCCAAACCGACTTCTCTAAAAGCAACAATTCTACCCCTGTCAAAATCACTAAGATGGTGATATTGTTGACGCCTTCGAATTGGAGGCATTTTGTTACGCTTAACAGAAGTAGGCGAAGACGCAATAACTGAAAAAAAAAAAAACTTGTACTTATCAGCTCTGATAAACCGTTTTCTTAACAACTCAATAAAAGAAAAAACTTTTTTTTTGCAAAAACTGTCAAACATAAAACGATACAATTGTTATCATAACAAGCTGTCAATATAGTCATTCTGTTGTCAAAAGCACAATTCCAGGAAATTGTTCCTTCTAGGTGTAACAATTCTAATGTCATTGAGTATATATTAATAGTTCATTATTCTTATCAACATTTCGCATATCATCATATCGAATCAAAAAAACTTGAATATACGAAGAAAAATTGCAAAAAATGTTTCTATTTTTCATATGCATTAATTAAAAAAATAACCCTATCTACTAACTATAATACATGCATTAAAATCAGTTGAATAAACCATAGTAAAAAATAGAAAGAGGGAAAAGCTTTTTGGAGAACATTTTTTAGGGAACGAAAAATGAAGCTACTAAGCAAAAAAAGGTTTGCATAATCCATAACTTGTTCCATATTAACAAATAAATTCTATTTTATACTGCTCTTTATGGTGACTTGCTAGATAAATAATACACGTAGTCTTTGAGTTTTTTTATGGCTATATTTTCTATCTTTTTCTGTAATCGTAAAACAATATAGGAATGGACGCCAATTTTATTTATAGAAACAACAACGAAACACTACAAACAAATATTTATATCTAAACAAAAATGTAAATATCTTATATAATCATTAAGAGGATAATATTTTAACTCAAGGTTGGTGTATTGTGTATAAAAAATGTAAATGAGTGATATGATGATGATTCCACAATTAAGTTTAGTACCATCATAACCGATGGTGCCTGCTATACTTACTTCCACAAAATAGTTTACAAAATTCCCTAACGGGAATTAAAAGATGGAATATGAAAGTTTATAGACAGTGAGAGTTAAGAAAAACAAAATAACTGTGACTTTATTCATATCTAGTTTTTAAAACAAATATGCGAGGAAGAGATCCATCATGTTCAATATATTCAAATTCCCGTTATAATCGTGTTGATCTTCATTAGTATGTAGTTAATGGAAAAATATTAGTAATTTTTTTCGTACGGAAGTAGCCGTAGAGTCTATTTTATTGCAATTCTTCCACATCGACACATCCACCATTATAGTCTCTTGACTTCTTTGAATGTACCTGTTGAAGTTAACCTTCACTGTGTTTTCTTGTGTTCTTAAATAATTATCTACCTGTAAAACGATAATGCAATTATTAAATTATATTAATTTATTAGTTTAAAAAACGGTCTGCTAGTCTTCTGAGTTTGAGAATTAACTTGTACAACATTTCACCTTCAATGGAAATTTGCATCCATTATTTAATACCTTTATTTGTACTTGACCTAGAATAATAAATATGAGTTTTATTCTACTGTTCGTTCCTTTTGGTATAATTCTTTTGTTATAATTTTGTTTTGATTTTCCTGATGTCTTGGCCTGTAGAAATTATTTTTTTAAATTATATATTAAAAAAAATTAAAAAATGCTTTCGTTCTTTATTGCACTACACTTTCGAGTATTTAAAATTACGTTTAAATATTATATATATATATATATATATATATATATATACATTCGTAAATGTAATAATAGCTTTCTTTAAATGAGGAATAAAAATTAGAAGCTATTACACCTGTGCCAGCTATGCGCGAACTATTCGGTTATATACGCTGTCAGACAGCATCGCTTTATTATATATATATATATATATATATATATATATATATATACATATATATATATATATATACATATATTATATAAGCGTATATAACCGAATAGTTTGCTGTCAGACAGCATCGCTTTATTATATATATGTACACTCCGCGCAACATGAATAGAACCACCCGACTTGTTGCAAGCTTTCGGTGGTTTGAAAAACAATTCATTTACTAAAAATACAATACAAGTTTGTAATGGTATGATATGGCAAATAATACGCATTATTGCGCAATAGTGCCTAACGTTATGCATTGGGTGACGTAAGTACCACATACATACAAAATGCACCGCGCCGGTTGGATACGACCAGTATTTAATAGTAAGCTACCGGATGAGTGTCGAGTTACAACGTGTATCCGGATAAACAAACATCTGTAATTAAGGGTATTGTGCAACGATGGGACGACAGAAGTGCTTAAGTATGGAAGAAATTGAAAAAATTAAAGCGTTCCCTCAAGGGCTACTGCAAAGAAAATAAGTCGATCACACCAGGTTGTGAACAATTTTATTAGGGATCCCGAGAATTATGGAAAACGTTTTAAAGGGCGAACAACATCCGTTACAACTAAGAGAGAACGTCGAGCCATATTACGCGAAGCACCGAATTCGGCATTAACGGCAAGACAAATCGCGAATAACGTTGGAACGAATGCATCGGTAAGAACTGTACAGAAGTTACTGAAGACCTGTCCGCATTTAAAACGTTTGAAAATTAAACGACGGCCTCCTTTAAGGGAATTTCAGCGCACTGCACGTCTTCAGTTTGCTCAAGCAAAAATGGGGTGGACAAGAGAATGGCAAACTGTTATTTTCAGTGACGAGAAGAAGTTTAATGTAGATGGCCCGGATGGGTTTTCTTATTATTTCCACGATTTACGTAAAGATGAAGTGATTCAGTCACGAAGGCGAGCCGATGTTGGTTCAGTCATGGTATGGGGAGCTGTTTCCTATAACGGACCTGTTGATTTAGTAATAGCGAAGGGCAGACAGAATTCGGAAAAGTACGTCCAGCTGCTGCAACAGGTGAAAGACAAATTTTCCAACGTTATGGCAGGTGGGCCATTTATTTTCCAAAAGGATAATGCCAGTATTCACACCGCGCGCATTGTTCGACACTGGTTTCAAGAACAAGGCATGTAGGTTCTCGATTGGCCATCGCTCTCCCCCGACCTGAACATCATAGAAAATGTTTGGGGATGGTTGTCGCGTAAATTGTACTCCAATGCTACCCAATTCAGTTGCGCTGACGAACTAGAGCAGGCGCTGAAACGAAGTTGGGCGGAACTTCCCGTTGACTACTTGAGAACCCTGTATAATTCCATTCCATCCCGACTATTTGAGGTTATAAGAAATAATGGCAAAGGTACTCATTATTGAACAATAAAGTATTTTGTTATTGCAAACGAATCTTTTATTTTGTAGATTGGTCGTATTCAAGTGGCGTTTAATTACTCTACTTGTTGTCATTAGTAACGTACATTTGCACTGACTTTTACAAAAATTATATTTGGTACCTACATACATCTTTTTATCAACCCTCTTATTTTCGAAAATAACAATTCCAGCGCGCTACCATGTTTATACCAACTACAAATGTCATATATGCAGTTGGTCCTATTCATGTTGCGCGGAGTGTATATATATATATATATATATATATATATATATATATATTATATAAGCGTATATAACCGAATAGTTTGCGCATAGCTGGCACAGGTGTAATAGCTTCTAATTTTTATTCCTTAATTTATATATATATATATATATATATATATATATATATTACATATAAATCTGAATGGTTTGTTTCTTAATGAACGAACTTATAACGTATTAAAAAATTTGACCTTATTTTTTTAAGTTTACGTTCAATATGTAAATGCAGAATTTAGAAAGTTAACGATTATTACTCTTTAATGCATAGTACAATTTTATAATACATATTCACTCTGGCTTTAAACAGTTGTATTTGCATTATAAATCTTGTACATTCAGAATATATAGCATCGAATGACCATAAAAGAGACTCAAGTACTGTATGTATTAAACAGAAATAGAATTTCTATAAATAACTTTGTTATTTGATTGCATTCATGTTCATTTAGATCATTAAAGAAAATAAAATAATTTATGACTAGGTTTTCTTATAAAAAAAAGTTATTTACGTATTGTAATGAAGACGGAATGAATAAAAATTTATAATGAAGTCATTATTATATTATGTTAAGGATCGCCTTTCTTATTACATTTCTTACCTCAAATTCCATATAATTTGTCAGAGAAGTGATTTATGTATACGGCACTACAAAACGAACCTAAAAAGGCTTTTCGTATGATAATGAAGTACAGACAATTAAGACCATTCACATAATTTATCTATCGCACCTCAGATAATTATGAGCTCGAATACAAATGTGAAATATAGATAATTGGGATTTTAGTCATTAGCCACGGTGATGAATAAAACTGTGTTGTATCGTTGAGACTGTCGTTATTTAATCAGAAACATGCGCGACAATGTTGATTCTTTCTCACATTAATTGATTCCTATCAATTAATAATAATAAACATCGTTGATGCTTAATAATTTAACAGTTGCCATTTTATATACAGACGTGCTAAATAATTCTACTTAATTTGAATTAAGGACTTCAATATATGTATTAATGTTAAAAATTCCATCCGTAAAGTGTATAAGTAACACATACATTTTTTTAAATAAATGTCATGGATACTTTATTTTATAACTACAATAAATTTAGAAAAATTTAATAGAATATTCATAAATAAAGATGGATGGATTTGCCGGCTTACGGTTGCGCGTCCGGTAAGAGTTTGGGTGGAGTTGGGCGCGATGATTTTATTTGTAGTTATTTCAAGCAATTATGCATTAGTTCACTCGTGTCACTTCTAGAGTATATTTCGCTGCTTCAACCAACCGTAGACAGGTGGGAAAAAAAGGTTACGTAATTTATCAAACAATGTTTAAATTAAATGAAGCTACAATCAGCCCAATGGCAACACACAGACGTACGACCATTGAAGTCATTTCGTTAGTGCTGAGAAAATGATTACATGTTTAGGAACAAAGTTCTTTTTAGTACTGCAAGAAAAACAATCGGAATATGTCTTTTCTTTCACTAAGAAAATGTTCTTGTTCATCGAACGATCCTAGCATCGTAGTTTCCACAACATTAAAGTAGTGTTTCGCTCTTCCTACCACTTGATCTCGCTCCTAATGATTTTCGACTGTTTCCAACGATGAAAGAAAGTTTTGTTTGTTTTTTAAAAAAAAACAAACAAAACTTTCCATTTCTTCTTCAAAATCCAACTTATCATTTCAAAACTTGCTAACAACGTTTTCTTCCCAAATATCAGATCAAACAGATCTACTGATTAAAACTTGAAGTGCGCATTGTGAAAAATTTTTATTAGAAGTTTTTCTGATACAGTGATTCTTATGAATCACGATATATATATGCATCAGAAAAATAGTTAATATTAGACTGCGAACATTTACTCCCAATCAGTTTTCTTCTCCAAGATTTTTCCCGAATATAATTACTTGGAAGGAAGACCATCTTGCAAAAGATACAAAGTCTACGTCGTTGTGTAGTATTTGAACAAACCCTTTATATCGTTACAGATTAGCAGATTGCTTTCTCGATAGGAAAAAGACAATAGATTCATATCTTTCTTGCGATAAATTGTAATATTAGTACCTGAATGAAGTAGGTTCATTTAATCTGGAGACAAGTAATTCGGAAGACTCCTTCGAGAAATGTAGGTTTCTGATGAGGTCATTCAGTTCTTGCTGATTGAAACGTTGGAGATTTGCTGAATTTGCTTCAAAATCAAACCTGTTTATATAAATATATCACTACTTAATTATTTTTATCTTTCATCAGAAGTAAAATCAATTAATCTATATCTTAAAAACTAAAGCTGGTACAAAAAAAGACAGGTGTACAACTGTACTTACTTTTTCGACATCTAGATAAAAAAATTTTAATGTTGGGATGTGCAATCTAACCTCATACCGAGAGTATTGACATGAATTGCATTAAGAGGAAGAAATAACATTTGACACTAGCTGTATGTTCATTGGTTGGGAGGTTTTGGATAATTGTCATCAGGTTAACATAATCTACGCAAATTTTTCTCAAAAGTATTTGCTCTAATGCAACATGATATGATTTTGGTTAAACTATTTTACATAGCTTTAGAATCTCGGGTGAAATTATTGAACTTCTTTCTTCCTATTTGAATGATCGAACTATGTATAAAACTGGAAAGTCGTGTCTCTCCGATAAGAGCGGGCTGTTATGTAGCAAGTACAAACACACACATACCTTGAAGTCATTATACCATAATGACTTCTCTCGCTACACGATGGTTCGTTCTGTCCAACCCTAATTATGTAACTACATCAAATATCTGGGTTTCGAAATTCATTGTTATCGGTCGATTTTCAATAGTCTACGGTCTTCTGCTCTAGGACTATTCTTACTACTCTTCTTATATCCATTAACGATATTACTAATTATCATTAGACTACTGTATGAGGACTGCAGTGCTTTACAGACTAATATTTTGGCACTCTGTAGAAGGAGTAAAAAGAAAAACTCTTATCATTGAACACAAAATTATTCCGTTTGCTTATTACATATATTGAACAGGATAAATTTTCATACATTTAGGCATGTTATTTGATTCAAAACTAACGTTTAGGACCATATTCTGAAGAATGTAATCAGGCTTCTAGAATATTTAACTTTTCGAGATAATTAAGTAGCAATGCTTTTGTTGTTAGCTATAATGTTTGTTCATACCAGTCCATAGTGTTCGATTGTATGGAATTCATATATGGAATTTTATATAAACTTGGAAGAAAGAATTTAATAAAAAAAGGTTAAAACATTGTACTACCGCGATCATTCTGCTTCTATTGCGTAGCTTTAAGTTTTTATTAAGTTTTTTAAACGTAACACTGTTTACTAGTATGCGAAGGTGTTAATTATTTTCGTACAGAATATGATATGTTTAACACTAACTTAAGATCATTGAAAAAGTTTTAAAAAAGTTTATGAAATTTTAAGTACGTTAATTTACTCTTTTCACTTTGTATGCATTTGCTTGCACGTTTTATTTATAGTATTTATATTCTTCACATCTTTCTTTTATATTGCTACACTTCACATATATAATAATTATTTTTATTATATCTTTAAATTATTTATTTAATTTAATTATTACTCGATTTTAAATACTAAAATTATACCAACATTTGCGAGCGAATATTCGAATGGGCAATCTTTTTGTTTGAGTCATGTGTTAGTGACAGGCTACTACAATAAACGAGCGGTCGTTATTTTCCAAGAATGAACGTTTTTCGGCACGCAGATCTGTTTCTGAGAATAGTCTTTAAATACTACATTCAATATAATTTCTATTCTACCTAATTTCTAAGAACAATTGGAAAGTCTAATTCTAATCCTTTTTCGCACAGAATACGCAACAATTATTCTGCAGAAATATCTAATCATCCTGATAATTGTATTCAGTATATCACGCCTTTCAATTAATTCTAATTTTTGGCGTGCCTATCCTCTTCTCCCATTGGTTCTTTTTACATCTGAAGCACCTTTCGTCCCCGAGCTTCTTTAAAGACTCAACTTCTAAAGAGAATTTTGAAAAAGATTATAAATGTTGCTGTATCCACCCATATCTTTCCTTTCACATGGAAACGTGCAAGCATTGTTCCTGTTTTTAAGAAGGGTGACAAATCCAGTTTTTCTAATTATCGAGTAGTATGTAGCAATCCTTTCGAACTTTTCGAAATCTCTAATATCTGTTCATATATTTCTCCGCGTCAGCACGGTTTCTTCCCTGGGAAATCTAGTGATCTGGTTTGCTTCATGCAGTTCACTTGTGAAGTTATGGACAATCAAGGCCAAGTCGATAGCATATTCACCGACTTTTCTCGTGCATTCGATATACTGGATTATCATATATTACTGGATAAATGATCTTGTAATGGTTTCGCACCCTGCCTCCTTCAGTTAACACAATCCTATCTTGAGAAGAGATTTAATTGTGTATTCTACAATCGATTTTTTTCAACATTTGATTTATCATCTGGGGTTCCTCGGAGGTCAAGCCTTGACCCATTATTGTTTTTACTTTTTATGAATGATTTATTATTGGACTTTCCTTGTCCTGCCTTGTGCTAAGCCGACGACATAAAGATTTTTGCAGCTGTTTCTTCCATTGAAGGTGTCAATCGGCTTTAAGCGGGTCTAGATCTTATTTCAGTTTGGTCTAAGTCTAATTGTCTTTGTTTGAACATAGACAAATGTTTTGCCCTGTTATTTACCCGAGCGTGTATTCTGAACGTAGCGTTGATTACAATGTTCTGTTGGAGGAGCACAATGTCCAACCACTGGAGGAATGAAGATCCAGACACAGTGCTTGTTTTATTTACAAGCTGGTGAATGGTAGGATTGACTGGCCAAATTAAACTTTGCAGTTTCTCGCACCTCCTGCAGAAGCGCTACCACGTTTGTTTACGTTACACCGAGGACGAATCTCCTCTGGAAGGCTCCCCTGTACCATATGGCATTGGACGCCAACAAATTCTGCAGGGATATTTTTGACGGTTTCGTTAGTTCTTAGTTCTTAATTTTCTATTATTTTTAATTTTTTTTATCTTAAGTTATTATTATTTGCTTAGTGGTATTGTTCTTATTTTTTACATTATTAATTACTCTCGATATTTATTGTGACTTAATGTACTTCGTTTCATTTGTATTCAATATTTTGTCCTTTAGTTGTCTGTTGGGCAATATATATATTATTATTATTATTAAAACTCTCTTGTTTTTCTAGCCACGGTCGAGGCTAGTATGTATGTATCAGGTTGTTACAAATGTAATGTCCGTTTTTTCCTTCAGTCTGAACTGAATCGCACCTGTGTGAAGACGTGTATGTTTTTGGTGAAAATTATTATTGTATTTGTAGAAAAGGGTATTTATTTTGAAGTGTGTACCTGTTCCATTTCTTGGAAAGATTAATTAACACCTGTCCTTGTCTCGCCTATGGAAATGCTGTCGGTAAGAGATATTCGGGCAATTTACACCTCTTTCAATTTAAAAAGGGATTAAATGCAGCTGCAGCAACGCGAGAAATTAATCAGACGTTCGGTGAAACCACGTGTAATGAACGCACATTACGGCGATGGTTTAAAAAATTCAACGAGGGAAATTTTGATTTGGAAAATGAGCCTCGCGGATATGCGCGTAGTATTGTTAATGACGACGAGCTGCGTGTAGAAGTTGAAAGTAATCCGCCGACAACAGTGCGTAGCCTTGCAGAAACATTTCGAGTGTCCATTGCCACCATTAGTCGTCACTTTCGGAATTTGGTTACGAAATTCTCCCTCACCCACCTTATTCACCTGACCTTTCGCCAACTGATTTTCATTTTTCCAAAGTTTAGACAATCACTTAAAAAATAGGGACTTCCCTGACCGGGAGTCTGTAATAGCAGTGTTTGAGCAATATGCGAGCCGTCAAAACCTAGATTTCTTTTCAAAGGGAAATTTTCAGCTTCCAGGCCATTGGCAACAAACTATTGATGTAAATGGAGACTATTTTGCAGAATAAATATTTATATTTTTTTAAATTTAGACTTTTCTTTATTCCTTACAAAATCGGACATTTCATATGTAACAACCATACATCTTTCAGAGGTAAGACATGTGCATGTTCTATGAGAGAAGTTTTGCTGTAATCCGTGCATATATTGTTCCACGTATTTATTTCGTGATCACGAAATATACATTGTCCAAAGGTACACACACGCCTAAATATACCTATACCTACTTTTGTTTTAATCCTTGTGTATTTTACTACACAATTTTATTACTCTAATTATTTTATTAAAACGTTTACAATTGCATATTTTTCTTTTATCTGTTGCTCTCGTTAATTAATTACTATTATTTAATATATTCGAGCTTTAAGAATTTGTCTTATTCAAGTTAGTAAATAAAATTTTAAGGGCACTGCTGTTGCTTTATTTCCGTTAATAATCTTTCTTTCAGCTTAACACATGTCCCGGACTCCTGATGCATCATCATAAATAAAACTATTATTAATTATTATATTAATTATAATAATAATAATTCGGTCTCTTTACAACCAAAACGAAGGAGGTAATAATATGTAGGTACTACATTATTATTATTATTTTGGTTCAAGTTATAAGTTTAATTAATGTCTATTATATATTCTTTATATAGGATTACGTATAAAAAGTAATTTAAATTACTGTTGGATAATAAATTATTATTATTGTTATTATTATTACATTGAGTAATAAAAAACATACACGTATATTATACAAAATTTGTTACGTCTGTAAATAAGAAAATTCACGAATGTAATTAAAACAAATAATGAATGACAAGTGCTATGAAACATACATATAATAATGACTTACGATTTTACACGTTTACTAGAATTAAGATCACATAAAACATTCGTTATTTGTTCTCACACAAACTATAATATAATATTATAAATAGTGAAAGCATGACTTTCATATTCATAGCTTCGTTTATCATTCATACATGCCTATATTAACAGTAGAGTACATAAACCGTTCCACTAAAACGTCATGTAATGAATCATTTCGGTAGTCGGTATTTCAAAATTCCCCTTCTCTAAGTTCATTCCGTTGTAGTAGGAACTCCCGATAGAATAAATCACTTCCGAGTAAAACGCAACCTCTTAAAGTATATTAGTGGAACCTCGTCTGTAACTTAAAACATGCGGAAGCATACACTACATGCATAGATATATATATACACTACTTTATATGCATTCTTTACAATCTTCCCCTTTTATATTGCTCGCGTTTATTATCTCAATGTTACTTAAAATAATCATAAGTCAGTAGTGGTTAAACGAATCTATAATTTTCCTGACGACTTTTATGAACTCAAGTAAAATACTTAGGATGAACACGAGTAGGTACATTCATGTAATGTACACAAATGTGGACAGAACCGATAATAAATATTTTCTAACAATGCAACATGTAAGTATATACATATAGCGCTTCCTACCTTTAAATTTAAATAAAACAAAGTGTGTGTGTAAGATATCGAAATTTTCCATGAGTCTGGTGCATAAATAAGGCTAAATTTGACCGATGGCATGGACTATGTTGGCTTTGAGAGCCGCTGTGGTTTTTGACTTATTCGCATAGACCTGCGACTTAAGAAAACCCCACAAGAAAAAGTCTAGCGGGGTTAAATCGCGCGATCTCGGTGGCCAGTTCGCATCATCATCTCCACGTGAGACGACCATGCCCTTAAATCGCTCATGCAGAATGTCCAATGTGGCATGAGTTGTGTCACGTAGCGTTGCCCTGTTGAAACCACATGTCGTTGATGTCCATATCATCCAATTCAGCCCAAAAGAAGTTGGTAATTATCGACCTATAGCGCTCGCTATTGACGGTGAAGGCCTGGTCAACGTCGTTCTCAACGAAATAACCAATGACGGCGCCAGTCCAAAATCCACACCAAACAGTGACTTTTTCGGGATGCGTTAGACGTTCTCGGATCTCATGTGGATTGGTATCGTCCCAAATTCGACAATTTTGTTTGTCGATATACCCATTTTTCCAGAAATAGACCTCATCGCTGAAGATGATTTTTTGATAAAAATAAGGATCACTTTCCAACTGCTCCAGGGCCCATTCAGCAAAAACATGTCGTTGTTTATGGTTGTTTACCTTCAGCTCCTGGGTCACTTGAATTTTGTACGGGTGCAGGCCCAAATCACGACGCAGAATTCGCTAAGTTGCGGTCTGTGAAAGGCCGAGTTCTTGTGAGCGACCCGAAATCGACTGCCTCGGCTTCTCCTGCACACTCTCACGGACAGCGGCGATGTTTTCGGCAGATCTTGTGTTTCGTTGCCCTATGAGTGTTGGTTCATTATTTTTTGAACCAATGGACTTAAATTTATCCACCACACTGCGAATAGTCCTCTCGGCAGGACGATTATGCCGACCGTAAAATGAACGAAGCGCGCGCAACGTTGCCCGAACAGAACACCCATTTTGATAAAATAATTTTATCATTTGCACGTGTTGTTAAACGCTATATCCATCCAGGGTAATTTGGCAAAACAGACTGAATAAATTACAGCCAATACGATAGATGTAGCTTCAACAATATGGCCGCCTGTCAAAGTTCGAAAATCCCTAGTGGACGACCCGTTATATTTTTATATTTTTTAAATTTATTTTTTTTCACGTTTGAATTTTAATTTTTAGATTAATTCTTTAATCGTCAAGATCAAATTATATATTCTTTTAAATAATTGAATAATTTGATTCTTTTTCCTCTCCTCTGCAATGATATATTATTACCCTTATACGAAAATATAGAAGCTTATACAAATGCCAAAAAATATTCGAACTAAACCAAAACTTGTATTAAGAATAATTTGAATAAAAGTTTTTGTAATTATCATATTTAAATATATAATTATTTTAAATTGATTATTTACACATACATATAAGTGTAAATCTTTTTCTCCCGATTGCGCAATGGTATAAGCGTTTGATTTTTAGGCACTTATCTAGAGAAGTAATTTCTCCTCTCAAAGGTGGCTGGTACCTCTTCAGTGGTGAGAACGAATAATCAATACTGATTCTCCTCTTACAGCGAGGAGAGGTAAGTAACAAGCCATGGAACTCTTTATAAAAAAAAATTAAATACACATTCTGGCTCCAGCGGTCGTGACAAATCCAAAAGACTTATAATGTATCAGTTTGGGCACACGCCACCGGAAAATAAATAATCTATACGGCAGAAAGCTTGGATTTACTAATCAGGCAATTAAGTGAATGGGAAAGTGAAGGTTAGAAGTTAGTGCCAAGCAATAAAGAATTCATTAAGAAATTACGGTTAACATAAAGACTCAGAAGGATGATTAGTAAATTTAAAAAAGATTTCAAAAGGTTAGTATAAGAAAAAGACACTGATTGTTTATTGTGCAAAGCCAGTAAGAAAATAAAAGTAGCCAAACCGCATATTCTTCTTCAATAAACAAAACTGGTGAATTATGGACTAGGTACAATAAACGAAGCTGAATAAATTAACCATTTTTTCAGTCTAATACAATCCAATATTTCAAATAACAAACATTAGGTGAAACAATTGAAATATTTTTACCTACTATCATTTAATATTGGGTTGGCAACTAAGTACTATCGGTTTTGTAGTATAAAATAGAACACTTTTTTTTTTAAACAAAGAATAGTTTTTAATCAATTATATATTTTCCATTTTGCTCAATGACCTTTTGCCATCTTTCTTTCAGCTGCATGATTCCGCGCTCATAAAATTTCTGGTTCTTATCAGCAAAAAACTGAACCAGGCGCGAGTGAAGGTCATCGTCATTTGTGAAACTTTTACCATTCATGAATTCTGCAAACTTCGAAATAAATGGTAATCAGATGGTGCTAGATCAGGTCTGTATGGGGGATGTGGCATCACTTCCCAGCCAAGCTCCAATAGTTTCCCACGAGTTGCCAAAGATGTGTGAGGCCTTGCATTATCTTGGCGGAAAACTACATCTTTCCGATTTGACAATTCTGGCCATTTTTCTTTGATTGCTTCATCCAGTTTTATTAATTGTTGACAGTAAACATCAGAATTGATCGTTTGGTTCCTTGGAAGCAGCTCAAAAAACACAACGCCTTTGTAATCCCACCAAACTGACAGCATGATCTTTTTTGGATGCAATTCAGCTTTCGATGTGGTTTGAGCTGGTTTATCGTGTTTGTTCCATGATCGTTTTCGAACTATGTTACTGTACAGGACCCATTTTTTATCACCAGTGATGATTCTTTTTAAGAAAGGGTCGGTTTCATTTCGTCTAAGGTGCATATTGCAAAAGTTGATTCTTTATGTTAAATGAATTTCTTTCAATTCGTGAGGTACCCAAATATCAAGCTTCTTAACTAGCCCAAGACATTTTAAATGTTTTTCAATTATTGTGTGCGATACATGTAGCCTCATCGCAACTTCTCGAACAGTTATATGACGATCCTCTTCAATTATGACTTTGATTTGGTCATCATCAACTTCAGTAGGCCGACCAGAACGTTGCTCATCTTTGAGGAAAAAATATCCGGAACGGAATTTTTTATACCAATTCTGACACGTGCGCTCCATTAAGCAATTAGCACCATAAACTTCACATATCTTTTTGTGAGCCGCAGCAGCTTTGTTTCCTTTACGGAAATAAAATAGTAAAATATGTCGGAAATGTTCGTTTCTGCACTCCATTTAAAATTAACCCACAACTAATAGCTTTAATAAAAATCAAGCACTACTTGCTTCTGAAGTTACGTCAATGTGACTAGTATCACGCGACAAACGGTAAAGTACAGCACTAACATACGTTATACAAAAAATAAAGCAACGCCCTCTATCAGTAAAAACCGAAAGTACTTAGTTGCCAACCCAATAGTAAGTGATGTACTAAAACACCTAAAAAAATCTTATGAAACTCACCTTGAAAAATGCAACATTAGGCTCGAGCGCGTTGCTACGGCTTGGGAGATTGCGAATGTAATTATAATTGCAAAGTCTGGAAAAAACAATGAATTTTTATCCTATCGAAATGCTGTTGGAAAGAATGTAAATCTCAATAATAGACAATGAGCCAATTTCGAGTCACTAATTTAGGTTCTATGATTGAAACTTCATCGAAAATACATAAAAAGAAATATATTTCCACAACTCTTTTTCTCGATATCGCAAAAGTTCTTATCATAAAGATCTATTACAGCAATTACTAAATGTTCTTACCAGACACTGCATGGTTACTATATTTTACTCAGATTATAAATATAACATTAAAGAGATTTTAGAAGTTCTCCAAAGAAAACTATTGGGTTTAGTGCTCTACCTTTGACCACGAGTAATGTATTGAATTATTCAAAAGTCATTACGCCTATATGCGAAAGTATATCCTTCAGATTTACTGCACTGATCGCATCCATAAATTCAT
Organism: Dermolepida albohirtum; assembly: GCA_031893035.1. NCBI lineage: Eukaryota > Metazoa > Arthropoda > Insecta > Coleoptera > Scarabaeidae > Dermolepida > Dermolepida albohirtum. The sequence goes on along the minus strand of JAVIWB010004326.1, from coordinate 18,404 downwards.
AAGCTAATGCGCAATTAACAGATGCTCCCTGTAGCTTCTATCAAAGAAGAAAATACGTGCATAGATCACCGACTATATTTTTTATAAATTTTGGGAATATCAATCGGTTAATACAAGCATTTTCATCGTGTTTTACTTTATTACTTAAAACGAAGCAATACTGTGCTGGTTTATGAAAAGTTACGTAACGTTTATGTTAAAGACCTATATTTGAAAATATAAACGAAAATAAGAAATCGTTATAATATAGCAGAAAAAGACACATATTAAAAAAAATAGCTTATTTAAACTATTATAGGTAATTTATTATAGATAGATTCTTTCTAAAATATCTATGGTAGATATCACAAAGGCTCGTCTCCGAACATATCTACAACAATATGAAATAAAAGCGCGATGAGTCGCTATGATATTTTTAATGTGTTTAAATTGGCAAGGTGTGCTGTGTTTCGAATTCTTACGAAGGGATATTACAATCATTTCGGATGCAATAGTAGAAAGTCGACCAATAGAAATAAATTGTAAAACAGTTGGCGCCATCATACCACTGTGTTTCGGCCTTTTAAAGAGTATTATCAACTATGTGTAAATGGATTATAAAATGCACAATAAGAGCGCAAAACTTATTTGAGTTAAAGTAAATAACGTTAGGATAAAATATGCCAATACACTTAAATGCCTTGGCATAAACTGGACGCAAAACTTTTATGAAGGAATTAATCTAAAAATAAAAGAAATGAGTTATACCTCGTAGTAAAGTGTGTTATAGCTACTAATGTGTACATATGTATTGCTGTGTAACTTACACCTCGTGCTTATTGAAGTAAGTATGTAAAAGGAATAAAGTCTAAACTTATAAGAACTAACTCCTTTCAATAGTATACAATATGTTGAGAATCTTTTAAACTTTTAAGTTTAAATATTGGTTCGGGATATAGGCTCTTCATTCAACTAGGCTTAGCATTTAATAAATTGTAGATATAAAATAATGAAACAACAAATTTTAAATAATAAACTACAATTTACGAGAGTGGTCCTAGAAGTACCTGACCCAACAAAGAAAACACAAAAGTTTTGGAAAGAAATATATTTATTTTTCAACATAATCGCCTTTCAGCTCTATACACTTTTCCAGGGGATGTTCAATAAGTTTGATACCCCGTTTATAATAAGAGCTGTCTTGCTCCTCAAAATAGCCATTAACTGAGGACATCACTTCTTCATCGTTAGAAAATCTTTGACTACTGAGCCATTTTTGCAAGTTTGGGAACAGAAAATAATCCGAGGAGGCTAAATCTGGTGGATGCGGTAGCAATTCAAACTTTAATTCATCAATTTTGTCCATTGTAATAACGGATATATGAGCTGGTGCAATGGGGCCGTTTTTGCTTGATTTCTTCGCTCAAACGTTGCAGTAAGTTCACATAATGCTCGCCGTTGATAATTTCTCCTTTTTCAAGATAGACAATGAAAATTATGCCACGCGCATCCCAAAAAATCGATGCCATGACCTTGCCTGCAGATGAAACGGCCTTGTCTTCTTTGGAGCCGTTTCTCCCTTTTGAGACCATTGTTTTGATTGTTCTTTTGTCTCGGGTGTGAAGTGATGGACCCGTGTTTCATCCATTGTTATGATATGGCGCTAAAATTCTGCTTCGTTGCTGTGAAACTTCGCTAAACATTCAATTGAAACATCTTCACGACGCTGTTTTTGCTCGAGCGTGAGCAAACGCGGCACCTATCTTACACACAACTTTCTCATGTCCAAATTTCCAGATAATATGCGATGTACCGCACTTTTTAAAATACCTACTAATGTCTGCTAGCTCGCGTACTTTCAGTCGACGATCATTCACATTCATCATACCGCTTTGTGGATTTTCTTCACCATTTTAGGAGTCGTCACTTCATTTGGTCGACCATTGCGATGTTCGTCTTGGCAGCTCGTACGGCCTCGTTTAAGCTCTGCTACCCAATATTTCACTGTTGTAAACGAAGGAGCAGGCTCACCCAGAGTAGAATCCAGTTCAGCATTTATATCGGTTGGGCTGAGGCCAGTCAAATAAAAGTATTGGAGAAAATTGGCCATCGTTACGACCAATTTTCTCCATTTTTACAAATTCACTGAAAACGTTCACTAATGATGGCTGCCAAACAAATACTAAACAACGTGATGTCTTCAAACTTGAAACATATGCTTTATAGATTGTGTACTTTCTAATAGTGATATTTTTCAAACAACTACCGTCATCTCTAGGTCAGGCCGAGTACCCTTTAAGCTTGGCATATGCCACAATGACAATTTATTTAAAAAACGCATTGTCTATAATAGTTGATATGTATAATCCAGCATCATATATGTATATATAAAATTACTCAGTATATTACATAAAACACTACGTATCTATTTTTGTAAATATTCGCCTTTTTATGTAAAATCTTCGGCTCAATTCCGACTGTAGTCGTATTCGTATACATCATTTCTTAGTGCCACTACTTTCCCCAATGATGAAATCTAAAAAAATTTTTTCTTGAATTTATTTTTGTAATAGTTGGATTTACATTAGTAAATCTTTTTAAAATATTTGATTGTGTTTTCTATCAAAATTTCAATTAATTATAACATTTTCCTATATGTCACTTCAAATTTTTATACTGCCGTTTAGTAATAAATATAATATTCTTATCAATAGTAAGATCATTCTTACATATCAAATATAACTCACTTTTTTATCAATTATTAAAATATATTTAAATAAAATAGTTTTTTTATAATATTTAAACTGATAATAAACTTTATCTTCATTTGTTATTATTTTTCTGAATTTCGTATTCACTTCCTCATTTAAAACACCATCTCCTTTCCATTTCATTGTTTTATATGTATATATATATATATATATATATATATATATATATATATATATATATATATATCTTCCTGTTTTATTTTTAGATATATTTGTGTAAATGGGAAAGATGCAACTGGAATCTTCTTGCTTTTGTGTATTATTTCTGTATTGGTATCTTTTGAAAACGATATATCCTTCTCGACATCATCATTGTTGTGCGGAGTGATACGTTTATATTCAGAATAGTTCTCACGAGAAATTAAACTTATTTGTATATATAAATGAAATCATGGATATTCTCTTCTTAAACTGTCATTGAAACTTTTGAATAAATTTTTAACTATACTAAAAATTCAACTTAAATTATGTTTGGAAATTTAATATTACACACAAAAGAACATTTTAGATAATATTTTAATCGCTATTATCCCTTATTTGAATAAATTCTTGTTTTATTGCTGATAGTAAAGATATTCTCTTTTTTAAATTCCTCTTTCAGGGTTACATCAACGCTTATTATTTCTTTCGTTTTAGTATTTATATCTGCTCTCCAGAGATGAATTTCTTTTCTTGAGTTATATGTCTGACAATATATGTATATGAAGTCAGGCCTCTCCAGGAATTCTAGAGATATATTCTGCATTTTTTTATTCTAAAGAAACCATTTACATAGAAAAATACGTATCTTTTTCAAAGTATATCTAACAATTTTAAAAATAAGATGTACATCTACATTATGTATTCATGGATAACATAGTTTTCAAGAATTTTTAGATTTCTACGAGTTGTACATATACATGTAGACATACAGTGTTTTCAAATTTAATTATGTGTATACATTAGGTGTTGCTACTATATAATATATACTTTACATACAATATATATTATAGTAATAGTTATTCTACCGGCTATATTATATTATAATAAGTTAAATTATTATTATGGAAGGCTTCGAATTTATTTTATAGTCCATCTTGGGGTCTATCAGCGAATGATTTTTGGATTTTTGTTTATCACAGACATAATTATTATTTTAGTTCACTGTCTGCAAAACACTAAGTACAAAATTAAAAAATATTTTATAATAAAAATATATATGACATATATAAACCATCATTGTTCATGCATGGATGTTATTCGTTTCGGAGGATCGATTTTAGTTTTACACATTGTCAATTATTATAAATAGTATATTGTATATTTAGAATATTGAGTGGATATATGTACATACACTACCGGCTATAAATGAGGGATCACTATAGGTAAAATACAAAAAAAAACAATACATATACTTATGTACGAATAAATATGTAATTGCTATAAAAATAAACTATATATCCTTATAAAGCAAAATAATATCATTAGTTCTATGAAGAAAAATTTGGACTTTCGTCAAAATATCCACCTTTACACTTAACTTCAAGTGTTTGAAAAGTTTCAACTGCAATATTGTTCCAAGAATTTGTATGGTGTTTCCACAGCTATTGCTGCGGTTTTGAACAGTGTTCTCTCACTTTTTTGTCTAGCTCATCCCACAGTAACTCGATACGATACCATATTTACAAGAAGTCCTTCTTCTTCTTTTTGTTTCACATAGTTCTTACAAAGTTTAACACTGTGTTTGGGGTCATTATCTTGTTATAGGTCCTTGGTCTTTCGACACGTTTTTCTGGTTGCTCACGTTGTTATATACCTTTTCACTGTACCATGCACTGCATGATACGTTAATTTTAATTTTTGCGCTATTGTCTGCAGTAACAACTTTTCTTTGTGTAATGTTATTATAGCATTACGAAATTCTGCACTATATTTGCTTCTTAGAACCGTTATAATCTTATAGTAAAAAAAAAACCTAAAATAAATATTTTCAGGAAAAGTATTAATACTGAATACAGGTAATAAAAAGATTGCAAGGAATTATAATACAGCGTGTTTCAAAAAGAATATACGTATTACAAAGTATTATTTTGTCCAAACTATTGATCACTGCGCCTCGGCTCGGCTATTGAAGAAACGAATATATGTATAGTTTAGTTTATTTAATAGCCGCTAGATGTCAGTTATCTTCCGTGTTTCGTGGTAACCGTCATATGTTTAAAATGGATACTCCACAGCAGAAATCATTTTGTGTTCTCGAGTTTGCGAAGTGCAATTCCGTGATTACAGTGAAAAAATATTTCAGATTGAGCTACCAAATTGATCCTCTGAATGGGTGGAACATTCACAGATGGTATCGACAGTTTGTAGATACAAGATGTGTATGTAAAGGAAAGAGTCCTGGCCGCCCTAGTGCTTCTGAAGAAAATGTTGCACGAATTCAAACTGCTTTCCAACGTAATCCTTCAAAATCAACTCGTCGTGCCAGTCGGGAGTTTCAACTGCCTGCAGCAATAATTTGGCGTGTTTTGAGACGTCGGTTGGTTATGAAGCCGTACAAGTTACAGTTGTTATAAGCTCTACGCCCTGATGACAAACGGAAACGTGCGGCATTTTGTAACGAGATTTATGATGCTATTGACAATGATAACACTTTCGCACAACGCATCGTGTTCAGTGATGAAGCGACTTTCCATGTTAGTAGTCTGGTAAACAAACACAATGTTCGAATTTGGGGTCTACAGAACCCACATGCAGCCATTGAATATGTACGAGATTCACCTAAAATCAATGTGTTTTGTGCGATATCCCGATCATCTGTTTACGGCCCATTCTTCTTTGGTGGAAACACGGTTAACGGTCAGAAGTATTTCGCTATGTTGCAAAACTAATTGTTTCCAGGGCTGCACGAAGACAACTTCATTTTTCAAGAGACGGAGTACTCCCTCACTGGAGTCGCTAAGTGCGTGAATATCTGAATGAAACTCTACCGAACCGTTGGATTGGTCATCAAGGAGTTGGCGACTTAGCATGTTTCAGCTGAGCTCCATGGTCATCGGATTTGCCACCCTATGACTTCTTCCTGTGGGGTTTCGTTAAAGACAATGTTTATGTACCACCGCTCCCACAGAATCTGTGTTGAAGAACCAGATCCGTACTGCCATAACATCGGTGCCGAAGGACATGCTTGCCCGAGTATGGGAGGAATTTGAGTATCGATGTGATCTCTTGTCGCTGATGGAGGACATATTGAATATCCGTAATCTAAACTTGAGGCGTTCGTAAATATGTGTGTAAAGTTTCATATTCGCATGTCTTAAAGTTTAATAAATATATGCATTCGAAATACGTATATTTTTTCTAAAACACCCTCTACTTTATTGTAACAAATATGATTATATAATTTACATAATGATTCTGACGTTATTGGTAAACTTCCCAGAAACGTATTCACATTTGCTGATTCAATTGTCCTTACCGAAACCCAGGTATAAAGACAACGATTCTATCCATAGTATATGATCCCCCATTTAATACCGGTAGTGTACATATATACAACGTCAGCAAGAGTTTGAAAAATACTGGTTAAAATACTAGGAACTCCTGTTAGGGCGTATCACATGTCAAAATATACAATACAAAAATTGTTTTGGTTCATTCTTTCTAAACAATTTGTGTATTTTTTGCTCTTCATATTATTATGTGTTGTTATACACATTAATTCAGAAACATAAGCAAACAATTATTTACTAATTACTTTTAATACACTTTTCGCTCTAGTGAACTTTCTATAATACCAAAACTTAATGACTACTGTATTTACCGTCAGAAATTTTGTGTATATAGATGGGCCAAGAGAAGAGCTTCTAACCACATGCATACATACTAACTGGTCTAATAGTTCCTTTCTGCAACATGTGCAGTAAAACAGCTAGAGGTAGATTACTAGTAACTTTTCGAGGACCAATGTGTTCCTTATGTCTCATCAGAGTATATTGTCTAGCTACCATCTATTACTCTATTACTGAGATCAGCTCTGAGAATAGTATACATACGATAAACATCCTATATAGAAAAACCAGAACAATTAATTCTAATTTATAGAAACCGCGTCCTTGTGGTCTTATAAGTATCTTATCTTATTTGTTCATATTTATTTTTCATGTTGTCCCATAATTAGGAATATCCTGTTGGGAGGCGAAGAATTTGCTTCCATTGCTTTGGATACAAAATGTATTCTTTTCGTTGATTATCTTCCAAAAGAGCAAACACTTAGAGGCTCATGTTACACGAATCTCTAAAAATTAATGAAAAGCGTTTTGCTTTAGCCAAGAAAAATATTATTTTCCACCAAGACTATGCATGGCTCCTCACAAGTGCTATTAATATGGCTAAAATTATAGAATTAGGTTTCGATTTGTCATTGCACCCACCTTATTCACCGACTTTAACACTATCGGATTACCACCTTTTTTATACTTAAAAAATACTTTGCAGATTAGAAATTTTCGACAAGCAAAGATGTTCAAGCTGCTGTGGATGCCTATTTTAAGGAACCTAAAAGTTTTGACAGGGAATTATATTGAGAAATAACCGCAATTTCAAACCGCAAAGTTGTTTTCTTTATTTTCATTCCACGAACGTTTCAGCCCAGCTTCATGGAATCATAAACTTTTCTATTCTATTTTTATTTTATATACCAATGCAAGTCATTCTTTCTAAATTGTATTTTCTTATCATTAGTGCTAATTAATTTTTACAACTTAAAAAATGTACCTTATACATTTTTAAAGTTAAAATTTAACTATTGGATAAAATATTAACCCTACTTCCAAAAGTGTCCTTGACGATAAGGACATCGGTGCACACGAACTGCACCAAAAATCAATTAGTTCTTTAATCTTCTATCTGAATTGCACCACGTAAATTTTAGATTGTTTTAATCCTGTACCTGAACTGCACCACGGGCCGGATTATGAAAACTAATTTATATTTGAACGATAATCTTCATAATCTGCTGTGGGTAATTTAATATTAATTACTCGCCCAATTATAGTAGGTAAAGTTTACTCTTTTCAGAATATTGTGGGGGGGGGGCGGGGTAGTTTTACAATGAAAATATAATAGTTAACTTGAACATTGCATGTTTGTTCATCGACAGTTAGGTCTTACTTATTTAAGTAATTTTGTGCAATTAGATATGGAACCAAAAATGATGTTTAGCGAAAGAGGTAAAAAATTAATAGTAGTTGACAATTATAAGTTTTATAAAGTGCGCGAAGTTAAATCTACCGGTGAGGTGTGTTGGAGATGTACCATCAGGTACAATGATACGCTAAATATAGTAGTGTTTAGTTGTGATAGCAATTTACATTTTTTGTGTAAGCAAAGTACTTTATATGTAGATGGTACATTTGAGCACTGCACTAAATATTTCCTGCAATTATTTACAATTTTTGCATTTGAAAATAATATTTATGTGACTGTTGTCTTCTGTTTGCTCAAAGACAAAAAGAAAGATACATATAGCGATTTATTTCGATTACTGAAACAAAAGTGTGGTGAAAAAGGTCTTTGTCTTCAGCCTACTACAGTTGTCATGGACTTCGAAATGGCAATACTTTCAAGTGTAAGAGAAAGTTTTGCTGGTGTGAATATTATAGGATGTCGTTTTCATCTCACACAATCTTGGTAAGTTTCAGCATATATGTATACATTGTGTTTAGTAATGATTGTTAATTTTCTATTTTCCTATTAGGTGGAGAAAAATTCAGGAAGTGGGGCTTTCTGCGGAATATAAGGATAAGGAATCCGAAACGGGAAAATGGCTTAGGAACATTTTAGGGATAATTTTCCTTAAACCAGAAGAAGTTGGAGATTCGTTCGTTGACGACTTTCAGTCGGAGCAGCCAAACGACCCGCGTGTGACCAAATTTGCAGATTACCTCGTTGAAAATTATATTGACGAAGACGCTAGTTTTCCGCCTGAAATTTGGGCTGCAAATTCGGCTTGCTTGTCTAGAACATCAAACTGTTGTGAGTCGTTTCACTCAAAATTCAATAATTACTGTTCCTCACCGCATCCGAGTATACACAAGTTTTTGGATGTTCTGAAAGATATGCAAAACGACACGTATATTAAAATAAATTCAGTGTATATAAATCAGAGAAGAATTATTAGAAAACAGGTTTTGCAGAAACAAAAATATATTATTAATAAAATCAGTGAATATCGAAGCGGTACAATTAGTAGAAAAATGTTTATTCGTAGCGTGTCTTGTCACTTTAATTCTATTAATGTATAAATAAAAAATAAATAGTGTATATTTTTAGTTTAAGGCTGTATTGAATTGTACATGACTGTTTTCTTTAACATTACAATTTTGTAGTTTTCTTTTAGTTTAATATTCTAGTTAGTTAAAGTTTGAAATAAATACCTATGTAAAAATTGAATTATTTGTAGTTTTCGTTTCGTTTAATATTCTAATTAAGGCTTGAAATAAATACTTGCACGCAAATAGCACTATTTTATTCTTAAATTTATTATCAGAAATCCATTATTATTAGCCGTGGTGCAGTTCAGATAGAAATTTAGGATGCCGCGTTCGACCGTGGTGCAGTTCAGACAGGAGACTACATTTACCCAAAATGAAAAAGATTAAGTTGCTAATCCGTGGTGCAGTTCGTGTGCGCCCAAGGACATATAACCAAAATAAACTAATAAAGACTGTTTCCTAAATTTGTAATGAATTTTTTATGGGTCATTACAAGTCGATTTCCAGAAACCACTTTCACTCAATACAAAAGGTACTAGGAAAGTTTCGCAATATGACGCAACAATGAATCGTAGAAAGTTGCTTGTTGCTGCATGTTGAGACATGTTCATACGTGCATAGTAGTGGTCACGAAATGAGATAAGGGCAGTTTTGCGTTATAATTTCGTGCGTGGTTTAAACATAGACCAGTGCTTCGAAGAAATGACTCTTACACTAGGTGATGTTTGTCCACATCGCACAACGATATTCAGGTGGTATAGAGAATTCCAAAGGGGAAATTTAACTGTTGAGGATGTTGAGAGGCCGGGAAGGCCACGAACGTAAGTTACGGAGGAAAACGTTACTACTGTGAGGAAAATGCTTGGCGAGGACAGGCGAGTGATCTACCAACAGATAGAGGGTACTTCAGGTCTAAATGTACCAGCAATTCGTTCGATTCTGCATGATCGTTTGCACGTGAAGCAACTTTGTTCTCTTTGGGTTCCTCCATCACGATAATGCTCCAGCTCACCGTGCCAAAGCCTGCGCCGAATATTTGACCACGACAGGATTGAAACTTCTCGAGCACCGTCCCTACAGTCCAGATCTTGCTCCCTGCGCTTTGCACTGTTCCCGCATGTGAAAATGAAGCTGAACTGGAGGCGGTTTTCCAGTGATGAGGACCTTCCGGGGGGCTTGCGACAACGAGTGTGCTTTACTCCCTAGTGAAACTTGGCAGTACTGGTTTAAAGATTGGTTTCGGAGGATGGAGAGGTGTATTGAGTGTAGATAAAATTATTTTGAAAAAATTAAGTAAATAAAGCTGTATTGCAAAACTTTCCTGGTACCATTTGTATATCATAGCCATTACCTTGCCCATCGATGGAAGTATCTTGGCTTTCTTTGATGAAAGATGCCATGATGTATCCATCGTCATTTATATTCAAAAACATAGTGAAGTCAAGTTTTATAAACACTAACAAATCTTTTTACAGTTTGTAGACGTTTTGTTAAATAGATGCAAATTATCGTTGGACATCATCTCATTCACGTTTTTTGTCACAAGCTAACAACACAAGTTAAATCGTTATGTTCGTGATACCAGTTATCTCCTTGGCATCAATTTTTCGATCGATAAAAGCAACATCATTCATTTTATTAATAATTTCCAGAGTTGCAGTTTCTTATGATTCTAATAGCACAATGTTACAGTAGTGTAATAGTATTTAACTCATGGGAAACGTTAGCATGATCAAGAAGTAAATACAGTAAGCCTTTTTGTTTAACATCGAATCAAGCTTAAAGACATACTAAGTCCTTTAGCTTTTACTTAAAATGTAACGAAGACAAATGGCTCAGAGGCCAAGATTCCGTACTTATTTTTCTTTAAATTATTAGTAATAGATATTCACAGTGCAAATAATGGAATTAACTAAATAACTACATCGCGTATACATAAATGAATTTATTTATTTGTTTAAGACGTTCTATTCTTTTCATAAAATTTATTTATTTTTCATTCATTTTGTCGAAAGCATATTTTCGTATTTTATTTGTTTCTTCCTAATGCTATTTCGTTATAGAGAAGAATAATAAATAAAAGTTAAAAGTAATGTCTAAAATAATATTTTCATTTATTTTTAAACAAAATATTTTCTCGATGGCGTTCAATTATCGTGCACTTCTAAAGAGTAAAGTATACCATCATAATAATCAATGTTTGAACCTTCTAGTGTTATATTTATTTGTAACATATTAATATTAGTATCAAGTCGAAATTTAGATAAAAGAAAACTTAAAATTTTGCGTATGTATCTTTTATTATTTGTAAAGATTTACGATGTATGATTAGTGGATATATTGTATTTTATTGTGGCATGACAATTTCATTTATGGAGACTATGTGTCTATAAATATTCACTCGTGTGTCAAGAACAATTAATATTCTTGAAACTTCTACTTTACATCCTGCAAAAATGTTTTTATTACGTGATTTGGTTTTACAAATGAATTTTCTGACTCAATAGTATTAATAATAAAATTCGCTTACTTTTGTAGTTATGGATAGATGAAGAGAAACAAACTAACCTAGCTAGTAATGTTGTGGTAAGATGATTGAAAATTTCGAAAATGCGATCAAAAACTAAATATGTATTTGCAAGAATAGTTCTTAAATGCGTGGTAATAATCCTTAAGTTATATTCCAGCTGTTCTGAATAGCTTTTATCTCAGAAATTATAAAATTAATTTATAAAAAATTTACTTTGAATTACAAAGTTAATATTATAGTTAGTAAAACAAGAAAGTATGCTTCTAACAAAGGTATTGAACTTACTAAATGTTACAAAAAAACATAAAAGTTAGATATTAAAATAAACAATAGGTTTGAAAAGTACTAGAGTGACTTTTTTAATACTCTACACGTGAAAGATATCATTGACATAATTATATACGAGGTATGGCAATTAAGTAACGAGAATGCTCTCCTTCCATCGTACAGCCGCATCGGGCGAGGCTGTAATTGGAATGTTTTATCGTAAGTGTATATTAAAACCTATTGGACCAACAAAAGTCAAGTCTCTATGTTATATACGAGGTATGGCAATTAAATAACGAGACTGCTATCCTTCCATCGCATAGCTGCATCGGGCGAGGTTGTAATTAGAGTGTCATTGACCTTGATACGTTCCAAGCAACAACCCGAAGTTTTGTCTCTCTGTCTGCTTTAGGTTACTTTCGAGCTTTAATTGTAGAGGACGTTTGAAATTTCTTGCCAAATTAAAAAAATCGCCAACAGAATGTTTACAAATGTTATAGGAAGTGATTGGTGATAAATGTTATGTCATGATAAATGTTATGGCTCAAACGGGTTTCTAAAGGGTGGGAAGAGGTCGAAGATAATGAACGTCGTGGTCGACCTGCGACTGCAAGAACTGAAGGGAACGTGTAGAACATTTTAGCACATTTTACATGACAAATTAAAAATGACGAAAGTTTGTACTTACAATGTCTTATCGCAGCGAATTAGCCTGAAATTCCTTGCCAAATTAAAAAAAGTCGCTAACAGAAAGTTTGTAAATGTTAAAGGAGGTGTTTGGTCATAATATTATGTCACGTGCGCGAGTTTTTCAATGACACAAACGGTTTTTTGAAGGTCGGGTAGAGGTCGAAAATGATGAACGTCCTAGTTGACCTGTGACTGCAAGAACTGAAGGAAATATTCAGAAAATTTATGACATTGTGTGAAAAGATCGACGTCTGAGCATTCGGATGATTGAGAATATGGTAAACTTTAACAAAGAAACAGTAAGACACATTTTGCTTGATGAACTAAGCATGATAAAAGTTTTGGCAAAAATGGTGCCTGTCTGTGAAGCAGCGGACAAGCGCATTGCTGTGCTAGATCAACCCCCGTATTCGCCAGATCTTGCACCATGTGACTTCTACCTGTTACCAAAAGTAAAAAGTGCATTAAAGGGAATACATTTTCAGTTTGTTGAACATGCAAAAGCAAAAACGGCAGAGTTGTTGAAGAGGCTGACAACCGATGAACTATAGCATTGTTTTGAATAATGGAAGACATATATACAGCGGTTTATAGATAGGGGAGGAGAGTATGTTGAAGGGGATGAAAGTTAAATATAAGTTTATTTACAATAAGTAACGCCAGTCTCATTATTTAATTGCCACACCTCGTATATATATATATATATATATATATATATATATATACGAAAATGTAATTTGTAACAAATTGAGGACATTGGCCATGTCGATTTTCACCATCTCACCTCCCCACTATTATAAAATAAAATATATAGAAAATAGGATGCCGTTGTGAGCAAACACTGAACTGATTCAACTAACTGTATACACATACATACATATATATTTTTAAGTTTAAGACTCGATATGCTGTTATTTAAATGATCTTTGTCTTTAGTGAAGTACATATATTTACTTTAGAAGTTGTACAGAAATTGCACTTACTAATAATAACATTAGCTTATGTTCTTTAGTTTCTTTTTCAAGTATCGTTTAAATTCGTTTTCTTTGATAATAAAGATACATCTGGTTTTGTTTATTTTTAATATAATTTATTGTTGTATTTATGTGTAATTAGTGTAATAACATGTATTTTTCATTATAATTTTTTTTCAAAAAATTTTTGTAGAAGCAACGGAAATAGTATTGGCTATTTTCAAACAATTTATAAATAGAATTTATTTTCAAATTAATATTTACATTGATTTTTCAAATAAGTTGCATAATTTAATTGAATATTTTCATTAGAGCTTAATTTTCTTTTAAAATTACAAGTAAAAAATTAATATTATTAATTAATATAATAGAAACTATATATGAAACTATATTCAAAATACAACTATGTTCATATATTGGGTCTGGGAAAAAGTTCGTGGCGTTTTTTCAGTAAAATTCAACTGGTCCCCGCATGGCGCGTGGACGAATTCATTTAAACCGAATATGCTCCATTATTATCGACAATGTTTCGCCATTTTTTTGGTAGATCCATGATCCCATCGGTGAAAAACTTCTGTGGTTTCTGGTCGAAAAACTGAATCAAGTAGTTTTCACAGACTTCTTTTGAAACCAACTTAATTCCATTGAGAGAGTTCTGCAGAGATCGAAACAGATGATAGTCAGAGGGTGCTTATCCGGACTGTAAGGTGGGTGCATCAAAACTTCCCAAAAACTCTCTCAATTTTTGACGGGTCATCAAAGAAGTGTGTGGTCGGGCGTTGTCATGATGGAAGACAACACCTTTCCTATTAATCAATTCGGGCAATCGCCTGGCGTAATCTCTCTAGTTGTGCACAGTAGAGTTGAGAATCAATCGTCTGACCAGTTGGAAGTAGCTCGTAGTGGACGATTCCCCTCCAGCACACTTTTTTTGGCGTCAATGTTGGCTTAGCGAACGCTTGTGACGGCTCACCATCCTTTATCCACGATCTTTTACGCTTCCGATTATCGTACGTAATCCATTTTTCATCTCCGGTTATTAAACGTTTCAGAAACGGCTCGATTTCATTCCGTTTCAGCAGCGCATCGCAGATGTTAATTCGGTCAATCATGTTTTTCACGCTCAACTCATGAGGAACCCATACGTCAAGCTTTTTTTTTGTAACCAGCTTTGTGTAAATGGTTCAAAACAGTTTTGTGGTCAATGCCTAGCTCCATGCCAATATCGACACTGCTGATATGCTTATCTTGTTGGACTTTTTCAAGAATTTCATCAGATTTTTCAGTGATTGGACGACCGGAGCGTGACTTATCTTTCACATTGAAATTTCCAGAACGAAAGCGAGCGAACCATTTCCGCGCAACAGATTTCGATAAAGTACCTTCACCGTACACAGCACAAATTTTATCACAAGCCTGCGCAGCGTTCTTCCCCTTATCATAATAATATTGCAGAATATAGCGAAATTTCTCATTATTCTTCTCCATTTTCAAGTGCGAATAACTTTCCAACCACTGCACCGATTACAATGTTTCTACGCTCAAACTAACGTTCGGAAGGTCATCTAAAAAACGAGCCCTCGGTGGTGTCGCTGTGACTTGTTGTTCTTTAGTTATCGGCAACCAATGCCATCTATCGGGAAAAACGCCACGAACTTTTTCCCAGACCCAATATATGTTATACAAAAACAAAAAGAGCGATTTATTTTGTGCTCTGCGAGAAATTAAGTAAAAGTGGTAAAATTGTAGAACTATTAACACAATTATATGTGGAAAGGTACCTAATAATTTGATTTCTAAGTAGAAATAAAGATTTTCTTTATTTACTGACTATTAATTGAAAAACCTGCATAATAAGAATAGTCCACCATAATGAAAAATAGACAAAGTATTTTTCTATTTATGAAAAAAAATATAAAAAATTATATTCAGAAAAAAAACATGAAAACTGCTTCAGGAAACTGGTGAAAATATTTTTATCTTAAAATATTTCAATATCTTTTTATATAAACAAACAATATACATAATTTTCCACATTTTTATATAATTTTCTCTTGCAATTGTAATAATATACAATCGTTTCATCATAATGATCTAACCTACGCCATTTATGAGCTTTTTCTTATTTTCTATATATCAAAAATCTAAAATCTACATATATATGTATATATGTTCGAACGAAGTTTCTCGCGGTTGTAAGTATGATAGTTTCAGGCTGATCGAGATGTCATCGAAACGTCGAGATGCCGATTCTTTCGAGAATTTCTGTCCAGCATCGCATATGAAACTATCATACTTACAACGAGTCGAGTGACATCTCGTTGAAACGTCGAGAGAACGGTCTTTCTCAGGACATAAATCACACGCAGCTTAGAAACTAAGAAAACACATCTTCATCGTACGCCAGCGAAAATATCAAGTATATATATATATATATATATATATATATATATATATATATATATACATCCGCGCAACATGAATAGGACCACCCGACTTGTTGCAAGCTTTCGGTGGTTTGAAAAACAATTCATTTACTAAAAATACAATGCAAGTTTGTAATGGTATGATATGGCAAATAATACGCATTATTGCGCAATAGTGCCTAACGTTATGCATTGGGTGACGTAAGTACCACACACATATAAAATGCACCGCGCCGGTTGGATACGACCAGTATTTAATAGTAAGCTACCGGATGAGTGTCGAGTTACAACGTGTATCCGGATAAACAAACATCTGTAATTAAGGGTATTGTGCAACGATGGGACGACAGAAGTGCTTAAGTATGGAAGAAATTGGAAAAATTAAAGCGTTCCATCAAGAAGGGTATTCCTCAAGGGCTACTGCACAGAAAATAAGTCGATCACACCAGGTTGTGAACAATTTTATTAGGGATCCCGAGAATTATGGAAAACGTTTTAAAGGGCGAACAACATCCGTTACAACTAAGAGAGAACGTCGAGCCATATTACGCGAAGCATCGAATTCGGCATTAACGGCAAGACAAATCGCGAATAACGTTGGAACGAATGCATCGGTAAGAACTGTACAGAAGTTACTGAAGACCTGTCCGCATTTAAAACGTTTGAAAATTAAACGACGGCCACCTTTAAGGGAATTTCAGCGCACTGCACGTCTTCAGTTTGCTCAAGCAAAAATGGGGTGGACAAGAGAATGGCAAACTGTTATTTTCAGTGACGAGAAGAAGTTTAATTTAGATGGCCCAGATGGGTTTTCTTATTATTTCCACGATTTACGTAAAGATGAAGTGATTCAGTCACGAAGGCGAGCCGATGTTGATTCAGTCATGGTATGGGGAGCTGTTTCCTATAACGGACCTGTTGATTTAGTAATAGTGAAGGGCAGACAGAATTCGGAAAAGTACGTCCAGCTGCTGCAACAGGTGAAAGACAAATTTTCCAACGTCATGGCAGGTGGGCCATTTATTTTCCAACAGGATAATGCCAGTATTCACACCGCGCGCATTGTTCGACGCTGGTTTCAAGAACAAGGCATGGAGGTTCTCGATTGGCCATCGCTCTCCCCCGACCTGAACATCATAGAAAATGTTTGGGGATGGTTGTCGCGTAAATTGTACTCCAATGCTACCCAATTCAGTTGCGCTGACGAACTAGAGCAGGCGCTGAAACGAAGTTGGGCGGAACTTCCCGTTGACTACTTGAGAACCCTGTATAATTCCATTCCATCCCGACTATTTGAGGTTATAAGAAATAATGGCAAAAGTACTCATTATTGAACAATAAAGTATTTTGTTATTGCAAACGAATCTTTTATTTTGTAGATTGGTCGTATTCAAGTGGCGTTTAATTACTCTACTTATTGTCATTAGTAACGTACATTTGCACTGACTTTTACAAAAATTATATTTGGTACCTACATACATCTTTTTATCAACCCTCTTATTTTCGAAAATAACAATTCCAGCGCGCTACCATGTTTATACCAACTACAAATGTCATATATGCAGTTGGTCCTATTCATGTTGCGCGGAGTGTATATATATATATATATATATATATATATATATATATATATATATATATATATATATATATATATATATATACGTCTCTCGACGTTTCAACGAGATGTCACTCGATATCTTCTGGAGATGGTTTGTCGCTTATGGCACTGAAGATCATCTGATATATGTCTAGTGGTGCGCGTACTTATACGATGCTGCCTTGGCGGAGGCCGTTGCCTTACTTACATCAGGGGCGCTCGGCTGCGTGTAATTGATCCTAATATCTGTCTTTGTGAAAGACATAATTTCACTAGAAGATCAAGGTGTATACGAAATTCCGTGCTAAGAGTATAATCAACCCTACGTGGGGCAGACGGGTAGGCGAATAATCGTTAGAATAGAAGAACACAGAAACGTAGTTTTCAAGAAAGAATCAACATCATCGTTAGCGCAGTATAGGCTCTTAATAGGGCATTCGATCAATTTTGACAATACCAAGGTTTTAGCGAAGAGTGGAAACCCAGCTACAAGAATTATAAGAGAAGCAATCGAATAGAAACAAAATTATTAGGGCATGTAAATTCAGAGAAAATTGTTGCTTTTTTGGCATATTGTTGATATACACGTATACATACAAACTCAACACATAAACCGGCTCTTCCTTTATTATTCCTCTGTGAATCTCCTACCATCCGTTGGCTAAATTCTTGTGTGTTCATGTTAGTAATTTCGATGGACCCCGAAATGTGAAATACGTGTCCTTGTTTTTTCCCGTCCTGTTCTACATCTGCATATACAATAATTTTGGTTTACCGTCATAAATCACTGAGGCATATGGGCATTGATCCCGAGGCCAGAAAAAAAAACTTCTTAACTTCTTTAATTTGAAAATACAACGATATCTAATAGATATTTCTTGATTTTCAAATACGGGGAAATTATTTGGAGGTA